>OY796897.1:33648816-33811316 GCA_963680785.1 Diplosoma virens | reverse complement strand
TTACACTCTGACTTCGAAGCAAGGGCACAAAAGTTTGATGCTTAGTTTATTTTACTGATTTCTGTATTGGCTTGTGAAAGGCACTTCATAATAAGTTTTTAAGTAAGATAATACTGTTTATTTAGACTAATGATTTTTGCTTAAAACAAAATGCAACAAGGTAAATAGCCCAGAAAAAATGCTTTCCTGTGAGTCAAGAAGACAAATATAAAGATTGAAATTTTTATTTTTTTTTTTTTTAACTTTTTAAAGATAGATATGAATAAAATATGAAGAGAACATACATGGAGTTATCGGAAACATCGTTCACTGAAGCAAAAGTGAGATGTGCCATGGTCATGACCCTGGTTCACAACAATAGTGAAGTGAACAACCAAACCATTGCCAACATTCTCAGGGTCGACATGAGAACCATCCAGCATACTCGTAAGAAGTTGGAGGAGAGTAAGGATCCCCGTGGAGTTATCACAAGAGCTCCAAAGTCTCTGGATAACCACTGGAAGTCGAGAGATACGGATTTTGTCAAAAGGGTTGAGGCCATGATCGACATTAACCCCTCCAAGTCCATGAGATCCATGGTTGCTGAACTGCGGGTTGATATAAGGACAATTCAATGATGTGTAGACAAGGATTTGCACTGCAAAAACTACAAAATGTAAACTGGCCAGCTTTTGACCCAGTTGACCAAGGACAGAAGGCTGGTTAACTCCACCAAGCTCCTCAACAAGCTGAAGCACCAGAAGAAGTCCAACATGCTGTGGTTCTTCTCTGATGAGAAGAATTTCTTCCAGGACCAGGCCCACAACAGGCAGAACCATCAATAGATTGCTATGTGCCCCAGCAATGTGCCCAGAGTGATAAAGACCAAGTTCCTTAACACGGTCATGGTCTTTGGTGTGATCAGCTCTGATGGCAACGTGATGCCGCCGCACATCTTTGAGACAGGTCTAAGGGTCAATACTGAGATCTACCTGCAGGTCATGGAGACTGTGGTGTTACCCTGGATCAAGCAGGTGGCCTGGGACAGGCCCTGGGTATGGCAGCAGTGCGCCTTGTCATGTCTCCAATGCTCCCTCACCTGGCTGGAAGAGCACTGCTATGACTTCATAACCAAAGACAAATGACCTCCCAGTAGCCCGGATCTGAACCCAATGGATTATTTCTTTTGGAGCACTTTGGAGAATCAAACTAACTGACGCCCTCATACCATCAAGGCATCTCTCATCACCTCCATCAAGGAGCAATGCATCTCCATAGACAGGGAGATGGTGAAGAAGGCCTGCAGGAGCTTCAGGACCAGGATTGAGTGCATCATTGAGGATGAGGGCAACTATGTCGAGTAGAATATGTTTCTTGCATCATATCCTTAAATTCTGTTTTTTATTTGAAGTAAATATCTTCAAAATTGACCCTTTTATGTCCTTTCAAAAAGCAAGCTACAGCGACAATTTGAAGTTCCCACCCTGTAGTTTAGACTCTACTAAAACTACAAACTGCAACATAACAAAAAGTGACTGACTAAAACCACAAGTAGATTATAACTAAAACAACTGCAAAGTAAGAATTTTTTGGTGTTTTATTATTGCTCATTCACTTGCTACATGATGTTGCAAAACAATAACCCTCTTAGTGACAGCTGCAATGGCAAAAATCACTGCAGTTCAATGTCTTGTAGTTTCAATAAGTTTGTGAGTTCATATAAAAAAAATTTTAACCTCAACTAAAGCCCACATAAAATATATGAAGAAGCTGTAAATCTGCTTGATCTTGTACTTGCTTTATGAAATCAAACAGCATATTTAAAAAATGCTATTCTTTTATTTTATAATAATGACAACAGTCAATGATTATTATATAAAATACACTGTATTAACTATGGTCAATTCAAAAAATAAAAGGTCTCTTCAAAAAGTCACCAAAAACAATTTTTGTTCATGAAACTAAGCCAAATACCACTGCAGTTACTATTGCTTCTTGTGAAATCCTTTTTCTTTTGATTTCTTCTTTAATCCACTATGGTTTTGAAAGGGGTATTCTGGGATGGTGACTTCTTGAAGAGACCCAAAGAAACTGATGCTAAAGTGTTTAATGTGCTGAAGATTAATATAGCATTGCAAAGGATTTGTACAGGGATATGAATCAAAGAGACAAAAAAGGAAACTTTTTGAAAACTCAAATTGTTGGTATGTTGCTATTACAAAAACATGTTCAAATATACATTTTTCACCAAAATAAAAAAGCAGATCTTGAAAGATATGCTTTTGCTTTTCATTACAATTAAATTGGATAAAAAAAATGTTATAAAAATTGCCGAACTAAAAACTATTGGGATAGACTACATAATAGTTTTTTTAGGTGAAAAGTACTTAACAGAATTAATTTAAACAACTTTAATTGCTTCAAGAAGTCCCCATAAACAATTTTTGTTTGTGAAACTAATCCAGATTTCCTTGTTGTGACTATCGTTTCTTTAAAATATTCTTTTTTTCTTGATTTCTTTTTTATTCCATCCTGGTATCGTAGGGGGGAATTTTGGGTTAGTTTTATCAAAAAAAATCGCTTATTGTGACTTCTTAAAGAGACCCAATAACTTAATATAACCTACATTTTTTTAATATTTGAAAGCCACGGCGTTACCGATTTAACTGCTTTTTTAATTGTAACTTTACACATAAATATTTCTCGACTGTGCTAATTGAAGTGTAGAAACTGTATTGTTGCATTTTACCATGTGAGGCAGCCTATTCTGTACTCTACAACTCTAACCTGTCTTCTATACCATCATACCATCGCAGACAACCTGTCATCAAAAGTCAAAGATCTATTTCTTTTATCCATTTTGAAAGTTCGTTTACAATTAACAGAATGGTTCACAGCATGACGTACAATCGGTACCTTCAAATACTACAGGAGCGGAATGGAGCCGCATGGAGCCGCAAGGAGCCGTATGGAACTGTATGGAGCCGTATGAAGCTGCATGGAGTGGTATGGAGCCACCGTATAAACTTCAAACACTACAGGAGCCATGGAGACCCTTTAAATGAAGTCTAAAGATGCATGGAGCCGCATGGAGCCACAGTGTATACTTTAAATACTACAGGAGCTGCATGAAGACCCTTTACGTATATTCTAGAGATGCATGGAGCCGCATGGAGCCGCATGAAGCCACATGTTAGACTTCAAATACTACAGGAGTCGCATGGAGATTCTTTAAATATAGTCTAGAGATGCATGGAGCCACATGGAGACCTTTAAAATATTGTTAAAAGATGCATGGAGCCGCATGGAGCCACCGTGTAGACTTCAAATACAACAGGAGCCGCATGGAGACCCTTTATATTCTAGGTATATTCTAGAGATGCATGGAGCTGCATGGAGCCACATGTTAGACTTACTACAGGAGTCGCATGGAGACCCTTTAAATATACTGTAGTCTACTGTAGTACCTAGATCTCCATGCGGCTCCTGTAGTATTTGAAGTTTACACGGTGGCCCCATGCGGCTCCATGCATCTCTCCATGCGGCTCTTGTAGTATTTGAAGTTTATATGGTGGCTCCCTGCTGCTCCATGCAGCTCCATGGGGCACCATGCATCTTTAGACTTTGATTAAAAGGTCTTCATGCAGCTCCTGTAGTATTTGAAGTTTATACGGTGGCCCCATGCGGCTCCATGCATCTCTAGACTTTCCATGCGGCTTCTGTAGTATTTGAAGTTTACACGGTGGCTCCATGCGGCTGCATGCATCTCTATAGACTTTATTTAAAAGGTCTGCATGCGGCTTCTGTGGCATTTAAAGTTTATACGGTGGCTCCATGCCACTCCATGCCGCTCCATGCATCTTTAGACTTTGATTAAAAGTTCTCCATGCGGCTCCTGTAGTATTTGAAGTTTACACAGTGGCTCCATGCATCTTTAGACTTTTGATTACAAGGTCTTCATGCGGCTCTTGTAGTATTTGAAGTTTACACGGTGGCTCCATGCCGCTCCTGTAGTATTTGCAGGTACCCGACCGTTATCGCTTTCGTGGAAGTAGCAAAAACAAGGCGGAAAATTTGTATATTCACTTAAAATGGGAAAAGCGTTTGCGGATCATCAAAGGGCAAAGTTTCTCGTAATTGCAGAAAAGTATTGAAGCTAAAATATTTCGACTTTTACAACTTTGAGGTTTGGAGTTCGGCTCTGGCACAAAAAATGAGAATTACTGGTGTAGCTCGACTGTAGACGATAAAGAAATAAACATTTTGCGATTCTTTAACACATGCTTGTTTACTCATCTTGTCGGCAATATGGCCGAGTGTGGTTTTGATGCTTAACGCGATCATTACGGTCTTGGTCAAAACCTCTTTTGGCCATTTTATTATTTTCCTGAAGAAGTCAATCATTATAAAATAAGCATGTTAGAATCACGACACACTTAATTTTTACGACATTTATACTCGAATAATTTCTTTCCTAACTCTTCTTCGCAGCGTCATTTAGCCTATACCAATACGCTAGCTTTTTTTGTTCATCTGACAATTATAGCTGTACAAATTCTTGCCGAACAGTTTTTTAGTTTAACAATTGCTTCGCTGTCGTTTTATTTGCCAAAATTTATTAGATGACACAGTCAGACCTTCTTAATCTAAACTTCGATCAACTGGACTACCAGCTTACCACCGCGAATTAGTCAGTAACTGATTTTTCTCGTGTATTTCATTCCTTTAAGCCTGAAACCTCATTGTTGAATTACGACATCACAATTTATGGATCAATAAGGCAAAAAATGAAAAAATCTTTATAAATCGGAACAAATACTGTTAAGTTTGCTACGTGTATCGTCAGTAGCCGCGGTCTATTTTCTTATCAGTCTATGGCTGTCGTTGTTAACTTACCTTAGTTAAACCTATATCTTACTTAATCTTTAAAAATATGAGAAAAAATTTATTGGCAAGGTCTAAGTGAAGGCAATTAGAACAAGCACAGCTAAATAAAACCAATTTTAAAAATATTCAATGACTACGCTACTGACCACGTGCATTACAAACTTAAACCAAAAACTTAAAAACCAAAAAGAAAAAATTTAACACAGTTAGATGCACATGGATCAAGTGGTCAATGTTGCCATTATATAAAAATAAAATTGCGTTTCTACCAAATACAAACCTCTAGGTTTTAGTTAATAACAAAAACAATAAAGATGAGATTGTGAATAGGCTAACAACTACTGCAGCCTATCTAAGCTTTATCTCAAACAAAACTATTTCGGCAAAACCGCATAACTGTTCAGCACTGGTTCTCAGCCGGGATGTCGTTTTCAATAGCTAAGGGTATCGTAAAAAGTTACAATTTTCTTTTTGTTATAAAGTTCAAAATCGTGTTTTCAAAAACTGAAGTAAAATTATTACGAAAAATATGTTAATTTTTTTTATTTAAAAATTGATTTTCTGACTTGATTTAGAATATTTCGTTTGTTACGATAGTTAATAAGTTGATGATTCAAAGTATATCGGCATGGAAAAATATTTTGGTAGGTAGATGTTTCTATAGAATGTGCAAATTGTAATTCACAGTATCTGATTAATGTTTTCAATTGAGTTGGTAAGATTTATTGATATAAAACTCTTGCTTATCGTTTCATTCATTTTAACAACTGTAAGCTTTTTGGTCGCAGCCTATTCGTAGGCAGGGGATATGCAGGTTACGTAATTGGTTGCAAATAAACCACATAGGCCTAAACACCTTGAAAATTATTAAGTGTTTATTAACGTATTACAAATATTTCGTTTATAAATGTCTCACCGCCACTTCTTTCTTTTTTTTTGTTGAGCAGAATCTGAGCTACCAATTACAATACAGAGATCTTATTCGTCATGAAATACAATGATGTATTTCTTACTTTTTGTTCAGTAATTAACATACAATAACCCAATAAGTCTACTCCGATTCTTAGTCTTTCCAGTCAACTTTCTTTGTACTTTTCTCATACCTTGGCTTGCGTACGTTTAGCCGTGGCAGTCCCGATTTTGACCCTTGTGCCGGTTTCCCATGCTAAGCATTTTCTCCTGAAATTTTTGATTTAGAATTTGCTTTAAATTTTTTCGAAAAAATATTTTTACCTTACAGATAAAATTTCTTCTTGAAAGTTAAGTGAAGACAAAAAACGAAATAAGGTAGGTTTTACGTTTTACAATTCATTTTTTGAATATACGAGTATATATACATATACATCGGGCACCACATGAAGCACGAGGTCTGACGGTTTTGGATGACGAAACTCGATGCTGGCTTAATGACATCACTGCCAGCATCTGATCCAGGCAGTGCAGCAGTCTGGGGTAGTAAAAGGATAAACCCTCGGCCCCAGTCCTGTTTGTGTCTGTCCTAGAGTGGATACCCTTCAAACGACGACGACGACGACGACGAGTTTTACAAAAAAGTTTACTTCAGTTGATGAGCTTTTTTGGTCTTGATTCCACTTTTGGTACAAATTATGTGGTTCAATGTCAAGTAAAAAACTTTTTTTTGATAAGGTGCCTTTTGTTGACAAGTTGGTTTTTGATAAAGCAAAAAATGTTGATCGCAAATTTCACTGATTAACAAATTTTCACTTAAATTTTTAATCAGAGATGCAAGTTAACTTTTTTAAATGAGTTTTTGTGCTGATTTCGAATTTACTTTTGTTTTTTCTGTAGCACATTAAAATATTTGCATTTGGATATTTTACGTGCTTTATAACATTTTTGAGTTAAACCAAATTTTGCTTTAAAGTAATTTGTTTGAAATATTCTATAAATCCCCGTTATATAGCTTAATAATATTTTTGTACTATAGCGATGTTTTGAACCAGAAAAACTATAATTCTAACAATAAATGATAAAAGATGTTGCGAATAAACATTAAGCAATTACTTATAATGCTATGATTTTAAAGATGACATTAAACTTTTTATATGCACTGGCGCAACGAACGAAACAATTGTTTTATGCAAACCTCCTGAACATTTTGAGTCCTCCAGCCCACATACAATATCACAAGCAGAATTTTTTTTTTTTAAGAAGATCACTACAATCATCTAAAAATACCTTGGATACGATTTTCGTTTGTACAAATGTCTTTGATCATCACGGTACGGCATCCAGCAATAATCGCCCATCATTCAGTCATTCCAGAAACCTTGGTAGCGTGCCTCCATTGCTTGTATATCCTGGTGAAATCGTTAACCTTGCTCATCACTGACCACACCATGGTTTGTGCGGAAAAAATTGAAGTGTGAGAGTAAAAAGTGCACTTTTAGGAATATTTGACTACTCATCTCTTTGTAAGCTTCAAGTAGGTTTTTAACTCCCTCATGAAATAAAGGTGATATTGAATTTCCCACAAAAGTTTGTACACAGTCACTTAACAGCTTTCCAAGCACGCCGTTTAATTGCAGTTAGCATTTTCTCAAAATTTAGGTCCTTCAAAACTTCCCGAATTCCTGGGCAAACAAAAATGCCGTCTTTCATTTTTGCTTGACTTATTCTTGGGAAACCTATTGCAAAGAAATGGGATCATCCAAGAGTTCCTCGGATCATACACTCAGAATCTGTTGAAATGGTAGGAGTGAGGGTACTTCTATCAGAATCTTTCTCAATTTCATCAACAAGAGCTGCAAACCCATTTTAAATGGAAGTCGTGCATGCATTAAAGCGTCATGTGGGACAGGTCTTCATGCCGAGTCTAGACTTGGGTATGTAATCTTCATTTTCTGTGTCGCACTAAACCCTTTCGCCTTTCACATTTACCCCGTCTTGAAAGTGATCCCTAGGTTCTCTTCATATCATGGGAACAGCAAAAGCCATTGCTGATGTTCGTTTGTTTAGCCAGTTTCCCAAGCCGCTTGAGCAAGAAGGGCACACTTGATGCGGTGCTCACTGCTTATCTTGGTCTCCCAACGTACAACCGAAATACAATTTGTATGTTTTGATCAGATCTGATGCGATGGCTCGTCGTTGAGCTTCAATTGTAAAGCTGCCACATATACAGCAAAACAAGTTTGGACTATTTCTACACTTTCTTTGTATGATTATAAAACTTATAGATAAACATTAAGCTAATCTTTATAAGCTCTAAAAAAAGCAATTAATTGTTACTTCTAAAAATTTCCAGCAAAACACTGCTACAAAACAACTAAAACTACCTAACATTGAAGGCCTGAAGCACACCATTTACGTTTTTAGCTGATAGAAATATTACGTATTCAGTAAAACGCTTTGTTTTATCAGTTTCTACTTATCAACATCGGTTTAGCCACAAACAAAATGCTTTTTGAAACGTCATCGCTAAACTACAAAGCATGGTGATATCCGTATTGCGCAAGTTTTTGTAGGTTAAAGTGTAAAAACGAAAAATAAAAATATCTCAAAAATGTGATTTGCTAGAAAAAAAGCGAAGACATTTTTTAAATCAGCGTCGAAAATACTTTTAGAATCACATAAAGCCATATCTGATTAAAATTTGCTGTTGACCAGTGTTACCATTTTATGGAAAGATTCTGTGAATCCCTTCGATAGGTCACTATAGACTCCTTTTTCTGACCCTGTCTTTGCACAACTCACAAACCTTTTAACATTTTGTTATAGTTTGTTCATGTGGCGGAGCAGAAATAAAAGAAACTGAACTGAAAAAACTGAACGGAACTATATGGGTCCAGGTTTCGGATTTCGAAAAATTAGTCTGTTCATACCTAACACCCAAATCTTTCACGACACATCCACATTCCACACTATTAAATTTATTATCGGAGTCAAAAATAGTATATGTTAAGTAAATTCTTGTTACACGACTCTGGCTAGTGTCCGCTGAGCCTTCCGCAGTTCCGCTTTCCCTCTTATTTCTCTAAACCAGAAGACGCGATACCCAATTCGTTTTTTTTCATCAAATCGGTACCATATCCTCTGAGAAGCTTATTCTTCCTAGTCCCGCTCGCTCTACATCTCGGCAGGATTAGTCGAGCCGAAACTTTTCCGTGCAGCAACTCTGGTTCCGAATCATAAGGCATTTTTCGTCTCTTGCTAGACTTTCTTGATCGAGAATCCTCCTCACCATTTTTGATATTTGGTCCCGACCTTGAAGAGTACCGCGGTTACTAGAATTTCGCAGAATTGATTCGCGCCCGATCTTAGAAACTGCTCGAGTAAATCAACCATCACTTCATCTGGTGTTTTAAAACTTACTATTAACTAGTAGAATGTTTTTTCGGTACTAAAATATTAGCCCTATTGCAAGCCAGAAGGTTGAACTTTGAAAATTTATCTCAAATTTTCGTTTTTTAAATAGTTTGAATAAAACGTTTTGATGGGGGTGTTTTATTAAAAGTCGCTGTAAAGCAAAAAAATCATTAACAATGAAAAATGGCAATACTAAATAAAAAGATTATAGAAATGCAATCAAATTAGATACATATTAAAAAATGCGAAAAAAGATATTGTAAATCAAGGGTAACAATCTATAAAATAGCACAATTGCACTTAACGACAAAAAATGAGCAATTTGGCAAGATCAATAATTAATTGCAAAAATATAAACAGTTCAATTGCACTATGACGTAATCTGAGGCGGAACACGATAAAGACTAGATAACTTTTTGCATCACATCATCCAGATCAGCAAATCGGAGCAAAAACTCCACTTAGTACGTTGCTACGTAATGCAAGTTCAATTCAAGTTCAAAGAAGGTCAATAATTAATTGCAAAAATATAAACAGTTTAATTGCACTATGATGTAATCGGAGAGGCGGAATACGACAAAGACTCGATAACTTTTTGCACCACATCATCCAGATCAGCAAGCCGAAGCAAAAACTCCTCCACGTTGTTCCTGGAAGATCAACAATTAAATACGTTTACAAATAATAAAAAACTACTTGTGATACGGCAAGTTTGGCAACACATTAGTTCTTATTGTTTCTTAGACAACAAATTGCAAAAGATAGTATTGCTGCAGTTTTAGCATGTCGATAGCAACAGACACATAACCATAAATATAAACAGTTAAATAACAAGGCGAATTATAATAGATAAATACAGTTGACTGCAAAATATGCAATGCCCACAAAAAACCTACCACAATATTGATCTCAATGAATTTAATATTTAAATGAAATATACATTAAAATTCAAACATTTAAACATTTTGTTTACAAATTTTAGCAGCCATACCAAGGATAGGTATAATTGAGAACTGTACCTGCTTAGTAGAGCGACTGTTTCTTTCTTTTGATATTTGAGTAGATTAAAAATACAGCGAAAAAGGTGAAAAATTAAATTGGAACTTTTTGAATTAAGTAATCGTGCGACGTTGTGAAAGTGATTCAACTGCAAAAACAAAAATTGATAAATAATTCTTGTTTATATATTCTTGTTAGAAATATACTATCATAAACCAAATAGCAACTTGTGATATAGTATTAAAAACAGCTCAGCAAAGGCCCGTTTTCACTACAAGCGTGGAATGGATTATTCTTTGTTTCTTTTATTGATCTTTCCACGCTTAAAATCTAAGCGCAACAAAAAAATCAATAAAACAAACAAAGAATACTCCCTTCCACACTCGTACTGAAAACAAGCCCAAATGCAAATTGAAAAAAAAATACTGTACTGCGTACATAGAAATCGTAATATCTCAAGCTGAAAGAAACTCACAATATCCTGCGAATGGCTGGGGTGCATGGAGAAGTTGGCGATGGCTCTCATCAGCTGGACTTGAACGTATTCTGGGTGCGTGCTGAGCTGCATCTCACTCATCACCGCACGAAGACTTGATAGGAGGAGAACCTGAACGTGGAGGTTAAGCGGAGGTGGAGAAACATACGGAGGTCAAGCGGAAGTGGAGAAACATACGGAGGTCAAGCGGAAGTGGAGAAACATACGGAGGTTAAGCAGAGGCGGAGAAACAACAGAGGTTAAGCAGAGGTGGAGAAACAACAGAGGTTAAGCAGAGGTGGAGAAACACACGGAGGTTAAGCAGAGGTGGAGAAACAACAGAGGTTAAGCAGAGGTGGAGAAACACACGGAGGTTAAGCAGAGGTGGAGAAACACACGGAGGTTAAGCAGAGGTGGAGAAACACACGGAAGTTAAGCAGAGGTGGAGAAACACACGGAAGTTAAGCAGAGGTGGAGAAACACATGCAGCGGCTTACAGCATGTTTTGAAAACGGACGAATGCGGCGGTCAAATCCAGCAAGACTCGTCCAGCTTATTTAAATGGATGGGTCGCACCTTGGCACTACGGAGTCGGTGCTTCACGGACGAAGCAAAGTTTTTCAGGGGAGCAGAACAATTATAGGTGGTCAAATGTTGAATCTTTATACACCAAGTTTCAAGCATAATACAACTATAATGGCGCGTACCGACCTGGTCTTTTTCGTTTGTAGCCAGATTTGCGATGGCGCCGGCAGCACTAGCGGCGATCTGCATATTTTGCGGCTTCGATTGCAGAGCTTGGGCTAGAACATTTCCAGATGCTGCGTCTTCAGTGGCAATTCTAAAAAACCAAAGTGAGTAAAACAATTGTATTTATTACGTAATAATCAATCAATCCACGAACATTTAAAGTGTCATAGCTACTGGCTCTCAATTAACTTCTCGACAATAGGACTTTATATCGTAAGTTCATTGATATTGCTTCACTCCTGGACAACTTATTACTCATTATACGAGTATAGATATTTCGCCTTCAACGTTAAATAACACCCTACTCATATATTAACATATTAACTACAGTAATGACACCAAGTTTTCTTTAAGGCTTCCTCGATTTTTGTGAAAATCAAAGTTTCTCATTTATCACAACCATCCCTCAGACGTGCAAAAACTATATAATAATTTGCTAACCACATTTGCAAAAACTTGTGAATAATAAGTGCATTACCCAAAAAATTTTACTCATTGTTAAAGCATTAAACTTTTTTCCGTAAGTCAAGTGAAGACTTTAAGTTTATTAATTAAAGTTCGAGTACAATTTTTTTTTTAGTCTGCACTTGACTTTTGGAAAAAATTTAAATTGGGTTCATAGAATTTTTACAAAAGTAGTCAAGAGATCAATGTATTTCAAAAAGTTCAGAAATTATGGTTTATAGCAAGGGTTCTTAACCGGGCCCACTGAAGATTTTAGAAGATCTACAGAGAAATTTTTAATTGGGGGTCCATGAGATTAGTTTTAGGTCCACAAACCAACTCCATCAACTCGGAAAAAAAACGTGCCTTATAAGTCAAAGAAAAAGTTAACGCAAATTTTCTCTAATTACAACGTGAGATCTTAATTTTTGATTGTGGTGAAGTTTTACAACCTTTTTGATACCATAACCTTTTTTGTCTTTAACTAAATGTCAAGCACCTTTTTTGTATAGGGGTCCACCGAAAAATTTTTGACCAAATATGACCAAAAGGGGTCCACGAAACAAAAGTTGAAAAACCCTGGTCCAGTGGTTCTCAAAATTTGGTGGTCTGTGGCCCCCTGGTTAAAATATTGTTCCAAAGGTCATATCAAGACCAAAAAAATTCATCACTTTGAAACTGTCACTGATTTTGTCAATTTTGTTCCAAAATAAAATTGAAGTCAAAAATGAGGATTTTTCTCATGGCATCCTGGCATAGGTTTCGTGGCCCCTTTGGGGGACCTCAGGATCCCTTGGAGAAACCCTGCCCAGGTCTATACTAACAAAACATTGGTGGAGATTAATAAGGTCAGTAAAACTCCAACTACGTAGATCAATAAAATAAAATTTTAGAATTGACATACAAGCAATGAAGAACAGCCTAATCAAAAGATCAAGATTATATGTTTGAGATAATTACCAAAATATAACTAAAAAATTACTTAGCTTAAGATATATTGAAGAAAGATTTTTACATAAAAAAACTAAAAGCTATGGTAAACTCACATATGTTTTACATGAACATCTCCAGTTGACAAAATCACTATTATACGAAGAACATGTTCTTTGACCTATTAAAATTTTGACCATACTAAGAAAGTTTTAGTTGAATGAGTTTCATTATGCAAAAAGAAACTTGTAGACAATAATAAATGTATTATCATCACATCAATATTATTTATTTTTTTGCTCTAAAAATTATTCATTTTTACAAGCTTTGGCAAATTATACAACTACAGAATACTGTAGAGTAGTTTTTAATAACTTCAAAGTGTAAGTATTTTAGTCTCATAGATCTAGAACAGGGGTGTCCAACCCTTATCACTTGTTTTGATTAGTCAACGCAGTACTTTTGAAAATAATGTTAAATGAACTAAATAGGATAAATTTGTTAAAAAACACAAAAAAGTTTTTTGAAGTGAAAAGAAGGTCTTTACCTGAGTCTTAAGGTAAAATTGTCCGTTAGTACAAAAAAAACACCAAAAAAGGTCTTTGTTTTTAAAATTTGGTTGCATTGCTTTATTCACTTGGCCCATGACTATTTTAAATAAACCAAAATGAGCAGAGGCTTAAAAAAGTCAGACACCCCTGTCTCAGAAACTTTCAGTATAACTTTCACATTTTTATCATTAGTTCACATTCAATCATATGCCTTCTTTAGTTTATTGGATGTTTGTAATCACTAATGCAGAACAAAATTTTAGAAATATCATTTAAAAATTTGAAAGCTTGTTTCATTACAATGTGTTTTTTGCTAATGATTCTAGTACAGGAGTGGGGAAACTACAGCCAGGGAGGCCTGCAAAAGCTTCAAGTAAATAACATTACTCTCTTTTTGCTTCCAATTGTGTGATCTCTAAAACAAAAAAAGTCATCACTTTCAATCAATGCACAAAATTTGTCATCACTACACTTTTGGGACAAAAACGGAGATTTGAGACATTGATTAATAGTGATGATATATGTTTTTTGTAGAGATTAGTTAATTTTTGACATGAATAGTGTATCCAGAATATCCAAAAAATTCAATGTAAACATTTTTTTGGAGATCTTTTCATTTTGGGGATGAAAATCATGAAATCCATGACAGATTAAAAGTGAATGGCTTTTTTTTAGAGATCACTATAATGTGGTCACAAATAAATTCAACTTTTGAATGCAGCCCTCAAGCTAAAAAGTTTGCCCACTCCTGTTCTAGTATATATTTAAAAAATATATAAAACAACCCTTGGTTCTGATGATCTAGCACTCAATATTTTATAGTTGGGTGTTTTATATACCATTTTTTTAAGAATTCTGGAAGGATTATTAACTTGTAACAAAAATAATTTACTTTATGTTATTAAATGGTTATGTAACAAGCTTTCAAATAAAAAAATTGGAAAGTTTTTAAATAATGCTTGTCTTAATGTTATTCTGCATCAGTAATTACAAATAGCAAAACGGCAAAAATAAGGCTACCAATACAATTGAATGTAAGTTGAAAATTGAAATCTACTAAATTTATAAAACCAAACATTTATACAAATTGACAAAACCACAGTATTAAAAAATAATATGGTCACAGATTTTCCTGCATAAACAAACAAAAACAGTAAAAACTTTCATACAACTAACACCGTTTTGTTTAGAAAGAAATATCAAATGTATGTGCTAATTTTGAAAAAACCACAGCCACTGACATTTAAGCCATGCTATTAGCTGCACAATAATCCTATACAAAACCAACAAAACAATCTTTTGCCATAAACATTTGGGAAACTATTGAGGTTCACTCAAGTCAAAAATTATATTTAGGATCATGAATTTATTAGATCATGAACTTACACAAAAGTTGGTTTCAATTGCTCAGGAGTCTTTTTACTGAGTTTTATTGAAAATAAAGTCAAAATTTTACCAACAAAGCTCTTTTCTTGTTTATTTTTGTAATTTTTTGCAGCTTTTTTTGTTTCTGCAATTTACCCCAGAAATATTTAAACTTAAGGGATTGTGACCCTTTAGCATCAATCCTAAACTTTTCGCCTTCCTTTTTTTAAAAGTTCTGAATCAGCTAGAGAAGTTTTACATGTTTTACAATATTTTACCAAATTTGAAGCTCTACTGAAGATTTTTAGCATTTTTTACCCCAGCTTGGTCAATTTTCATATTAACTCATTAATGTTGAGAATCGATTAAAGGCAAAATTAAGCATATTTTCATACAATATGGCTTATTTAAAGGGTTTAAATAATTTAAACTTTTAAAATCAATTTTATTTAAAAATATTGACTGGGAATATATGTGCCCATTTGGCAATTTGATAATCATAGAGTAAGGATAAGTTCTTTTTCTACCTTTTTTTGGCAATAAAGAAAATCACCCTCACTTTTTTCAATAAAATGTAAATAAAATCTTTTTTGCTTTCTGTGGAAACTTTCCATACATTCAGGATAAAGAGGGAGCTTGTACATCTTGCAAATATGAGGAGTTTGGCCACCAGACTTCTTGCACCTGCTTTGTTTTTGACCTTCTCTAGCAGTCCAGTGCTGCTTTTCATTAAATTGAATGCTATTTTGTGCTGTCATTGATGAATATTTTGAACCGGTAGCTTTTTTCAGTGCCATAGGCAAGGTTGTGGAGTCAGAGAAATTTTTTCTGACTCCAACTCCAACCTCAACTCCTGACTCCACCCTAAATGTTCAACTCTGGAGACTTCGACTCCAAAACCGTGGAGGCCTAATTTGACATAAAACAGAACACCCAAAAATAAAAACAACTCCAAATCCAACTCCTACTCCAGCACACCTACAAAAACAACTTTGACACCAGACTCTAACAAGTTTTAAAAAGCAACTCTGACTCTGCCAAAACTAAAAGACAACTTTGACTCCTCCCTAAAACAAGCGACTCTGGCAATTCTGAATTCAACTCCAAAATCCTGGTTATATTTCTTTAAAATATAAACAATTAGGTTCTGTGAAAAAGTCAACAAACTAGTAGGCCTATGAATCCCAGATTCCTTGTAGTCTCCAAGCACATTTAAACTCCATGCAAACAAAGGCCACCCCATTTTTTGAATCTTATTCTAATACTGTAAACTGCCACTTGTTAATCAAATTGATCAACTTTTGTCCCATCTCTTGTTTTTTTGCATTAGTTCAGCTCTCAATTTATTTGATGCCATGCTGACTACTTCATTATCCTTCCACTTTACAATTGATACACAGCCTGTAAATGCTTCTTTCATAGAAGCATTAGTGTTTTTGGCTTCAGTGGAGCACCTTCTAAGCAATCTTCTCTTATTGTTGATGTACATGGAATAGCTTTCTCAGAAAGTTTCTTCAACAGCTGAACAGACTTAAAGTAATTGTCACAAACATCATATTTATTTAATTATTTTATCTCTATATTTATCTTCCTGACTCACAGAAAAACAACAGAGGCACTATACATAGGGCAAGTGATTACCCCAACCTGCTTCAGGAGATACCAAGATAATGCTGTTTGCTTAAAATTTAATAGAGATATGAATGAAATTTAGACTGCTTGCCAAGACCACCAAGCAGGGGAAAGTGCCATGAAGTGTCTTTTCCCAAGGACACAACAGAATGGTGCAAGTTTTAAACTGAGACCATGTCGATCACGATCCCGGCACTCTAATCACTCGACCAGGCTGCCAACATATTGTCCTGCCTTTAACTTAATTTTATTCACCATTTCAAAAACAACATTTTGACCATGTCCAAATGTTTTTATGCAAGTCACAATATGGTACAATACAGTGCGTATTGTACCATGTTGATAATACAGTTACATGTTAATAATACAGTTCGTATTGTACCAC
The DNA here is from genome assembly GCA_963680785.1 of Diplosoma virens. Lineage (NCBI taxonomy): Eukaryota > Metazoa > Chordata > Ascidiacea > Aplousobranchia > Didemnidae > Diplosoma > Diplosoma virens. Next base: position 33,794,593 of record OY796897.1, on the reverse strand, counting down.
AACTGCTGAATGGAAACATTCGTTCCCACCATGCAGTAGTTCTCTATTACTCAACTGAAATGCAATAAATTGAAGTGCTGTGAAGTTGTTAATACAAAGTTATTCATAAAATACAGAATGATGTTAATGCAGCAGAATTCATATGCTTAACAAAATAGCCACATACCTTTTTTTATTAAGTAGAACCATCTTGAAAAAGGATCTTACTGCTCTAACTATCTTGATCCCTTGCAAGTGACTAACTGCAAAAATCCTTTCCAAAAACTTTTCATATATACAAGTAGCAAACATGAATCTTACCATTTATTGCATTTAAAAACAAAAACCGTTGTAAATTTATAGTTAGAGGAAATTTATTTTTATGAGCATAAATGTTCCCAATTGGCATTAATGGGTTAAAAATTCTTTAGATTCTATACATTAAAAATTTTTAGCAATTTAAAAGGCAGTAAAATATAGTAATATCCTCACAAAGTGAAAAGAAATGTGTCTCTAAAGGTGAGTTTGTTATAAAAAGTCAGCAACGTAGTCAAGTGGATAAAAACTCAATATTGACAGTGAAAGTGATCAACACGATCACAGTTCAAAACCTACTTGTATCCATTGGTGCTGCACCTTGTGTTTTTGCATTTGATCTTGTGTTCTTTTTTAATTAAAATAATATTTAGTCAATTGGTCAGAACCAAAAAGACACTTTTTGTAGAAAATTTTACTAAAATCTATGTTGAAAACCAAAACTGATTTATATACATTATCTAATTCTGTTGTATATGGAATTAGCCATCCAGTTTAAGTAAAGACCTTTTTGGCTTCACTTTGATTTCAAAGAAAAATGTAACTGAAAGACTGTAAATGGCCATCAAATATAAATAAAGACTTTCATTTTTGAATAAACATTTGGTGGTACAGAATTTGAAGATTGTGTGAAGTAAAAGATTTTTGTTCCCAAAGCTTTTCATCTGACACTCTTCAGGGGAAATTGTCAGAATGAAGCAGAATTGAAACCAAACTAAGTTATAAAGAGGGAAAGTAGAGTTCTCATTGGCTGAAAGAAATTAGCCAATGAGAGAAAACTCTTTGAAAATTTCTTAATCTTTTCTCTCATTGGCTAATTTCTTTCAGCCAATGAGAACTCTACTTTCCCTCTTTATAACTTAGTTTGGTTTCAATTCTGCTTCATTCTGACGATTTCCCCTGAAGAGTGTCAGATGAAAAGCTTTGGGAAGAAAAATCTTTTACTTCACGCAAACTTTCATTTTTGTCTTCACCATGTTTTTGTAAAAATCTTCTTTTAGACATCAACTTTTGTGTGAACTTGCTCTTGCTTAATTTTCCAAACTTGTTCTTTTGTACCTAAATCTTGTATTTAAAAAAAAAAATCTTGTTGGTTTTCAAATTAGCTGTGGCAGCATTGCTCATGTCATTCTGTTGTATCCTTGAGAAAAAGAGTTTAAGTCACTTTTTTCTGTATGCCAGTTTCAGCAAGAAGCTTATAACAAAAACTAAAAAAACAAATAAAAATTTGAACTAAACAGCAATATCTTGGCATCTATGAAAGCAGGTCAGGGTAATTGGTTGCCTGAATACAGTGCCTCTGATGCTTTCCTGCAAGTCAGGAGGATAAATAAAGAAATATAAAAAAAAAAACATTAACATCAAATTTACTAAATTGTTGATACATAAAGTTATTTTTCTGAATGCATGTTGAAGTTTTTATATGAATTAATTATTATGCAAAAGAACACATTTTAGTAGTATTTTTTATAACAAACCACTAATGAACAAGATAAACTGAGATTTTTATCCAACTGTAAAAAAAATACATTATTTTTTTATAAACTGATGTAAATTAGCATTTCAATTAAATCAAGATTCCTCCATAAAAACTTTGTAACAGACAAAAATCATGAAGTCAAAATTTAACAAAAATATTTTTAGGTCCAAAAAATGGCCATAGATTTTTCTGATTTTTGGGAAGTTGCAATGCTAAATAATACTATGTCGACGTCGATAATCGATTTCTGTAAACAACAATTTTCACGTCATGGTATTCCTGATATTTTAATTTCTGATAATGGTCCTCAATTGAAAAGTTCTGAGTTTACAGAATTTGCTAGAACTTGGCAATTTACTCATATCACGACATCTCCGTATCACAGTCAATCAAATGGGAAAGTAGAATCCGCCGTTAAAATTGTAAAAAGTATCATAAAAAAGTCTCAACGAGACAAAAGAGATCTTTGGTTGTCTATACTTGATTGGCGTAATACTCCTACTGAATGTATGAATACTAGTCCTGTACAAAGATTGTTTTCGAGACGAACAAAAACTGTTTTGCCCACTACATCTGATTTGCTCACTCCGAAAATTGAGAAAGGAGAAAATGTAACTAAATTGCTGAATAACAAACGTAAAAAAGCGAAATATTATTATGATAGAAGTTCTCGTTCGTTGCGTGATTTACGTGTTAATGAAATAGTTCGTGTGCAACCGCTAAATTCTAAGCATGTTTGGAAGTTGGGCAAGGTACTCTTGCAATACGCTCCCCGTTCATATGTTCTAGAAGTAGATGGAAAATTAATTACTCGTAATCGAAAATTCTTAAGGACTACGTCTGAATCTCATATTGTTTTGCCTGCGTTTGATAACTTTAATTTTGATGATAGTAGCAATTGCCAAGATCGTAAAGTCAATGTGTCTGATCCGCCTACGCGTAATCAAAGTAATGAATTTACCAATGTTAAACGTACTCGTACTAGAATAATAAAACCTCCTACTAGATTTCAAGATTACGTAATGAACTAATAATGTGCTTGTGCAAGTATTTTGAAGATGTATGGTAAAACTCTTAAAAAAAAAAAAATTAAAAGAAAAAAGGATGTTACGATAGGAATCGAACCAACAGCGTTTGTTGACTATTGTACCGTGGTGCGGTAATCTGTATTTATTTCGTTTGTAGCCGCGCCTCGGGTAATTGTGCATTTCTGTAATGTTGGACAACAACAAAGTCTTTATTCATTATTCTGTTATGTGCTCGCATTGGAAACATCTTATTTTTATTTTGTCTTTTTTGTAATTAAATAAAAGCAAGAACAAAAAAGAAACATGCCATAGTTATTACCTGTTCATCAGCAGTTTTGGAGATTTTAGACAGGAGGTCTCGCAGTGAATTCTGCTGTGCAATGAAGGTTGGATGGTTTTCACTGCACTCAGCAAGAAGACACAAGGTTGAAGTAGCAATCAGTGCAACACTTGGATCGTAGTTATCACATAACTTTAAAAGTGAAGGATAGCAACCAACTTTGAAAGCTTAAAACATGAACACTTTTTGAGCTTTAAGGAAAAAATTGCTTTCATTATCTTATACTTGAAATGATAAAGGATAAATTTCAAAAACTTTAAAGGATAATTTCAATAAATCAGTTGGATTTGCTAATTTTATAATTAATCAGTAATTTCAATTAATCAGTTAGATTTGCTACAGGTTTAAAAACTAACACAAACATTGCCCAAGAAATGTTGAGATTATGAATGAAAATATGATTTCAGTTCTTTTTTTTATGCTGACAGTTTGTTTGGGTTTTAGAACACTGCAATTTAATTTAATCTAGTATAAAATTAAAAAAAGAATATCCACCAAATTGAATAGCGTTATCAACTTTTTATCAACTTTTTACAAGTTTATATCTAATGATGTCTAGGTGATATATTGAAACTACTGATAAAAGAAAAACTTTGATACACATCTACAAAGTATTTTTAACTCACACTGTTGCAATTACTTAACTAATACTTTCAAGTAATAACACAGAACAGACATACTGTATATGCTTGCAAATTTATATAATTGAAAAAATATTGATTTGATTTTTTCATTTCATCTCTATATTTAACCTCTTGACTCACAGGAAGGCTTCAGAGGTGATACACATAGGGCAAGCAATTACCCTGACCTGCTTCTGGAGATGCCAAGATATTGCTGACCAGTAGAAATTTTTCATTTTGTTTTTTTAAATTTTATATAGATATGACTGCAATTTAAAACAGCTTACCAAGACCACCAAGCAGGGGAAAATGCTGTAAAGTGTCTTTCTCAAGGACATAGAATGGTGCAAGTAGGTTTTGAACCCAGACCACATCAATGTCAATCATGATGCTCTTAACCACTCTGTCAACGTAAAAAAACTATTTTATACTTACCCAAAATTTTTAACTTGCTGTTTGTTTTGACCAAAAGACGTAATGCACTTAATGAATCTATGCATATCGAAGATTTGCTTTGATTTGAGGAATCCTTGCAGAAAGTCAAAATATGATTAATAGCATACAAGGTTCCCAAATCAGCAAGCCAAGCTGACAGGCACTCATGACAAGATAAAGAATGCAATCCACTAGCAATGTATTTCTGCAGAAAATATTTAGAATATTTAAAAAACAAAAAACAAAACAAAACTGAAAAACAAAGCGGTATTAGTAGAAACTAAATATTTACATTTCTGCAAATACCAGAGGTTGTTAATTGTGCTATATTTGTATCATTCAATGGTATAAATTTATATATTTAAAAAATGATCTGCTTGCAGGAAAGTGATGAAAGCACTAATATATAGGGCAAGCAATTACTCTGACCTGCTTCTGGAGATGCCAAGGTATTACTGTCCAGTTGAAATTTTTTATTTTGGTGTTTTAGAGTTTTATGCAGATATGACTGAAATTTAGTATTGCTTGCCAAGACCATCAAGCAAGAGAAAGTACTGTTAAGTGTCTTTCTCAAGGCCAAAAAAATGGCAAAAATAAGTTTTGAACTGACATCATACTGATCACAATCACGTGCTCTGACCACTCAACCATGCTGCCAACATCATAAATTATTATAACTATAGCCAAATTAAAAATTTTATATCAACAAAACACAAATATAAATACATGTAACTAAAAGTAATGTTTAGATAAGCTGGGACTAATCATCATTACTTTTTAAAACTTGTATGCATGTCAATTTAAAACTTGTTGAAAATACACATGCCAGTGGTGTAGCAAGAACAGTTTACTTGCCAAACATTGAAGTTGGTTGAATGCTTTTCTTGTTAGTGAAACTAGTGCATGCGCTCCACCAAGTGCAACAACAGAGGAAGATGAATCTTGACAATGCAAAGATAACCCTTCTGCTGCTCGCAAATGAAAAGCCTGAAAAATTCAAATATTGTTAGGTGTGATTAAAAAGCATGCTTTTAACTAAAAATAAAGGATTTATTAAACAAAAATACTTCTGTTTAATAAATCCTTTATTTTTAGACTTATTAAACAAAACTAAGAACTTATTAAACATAAGTACTTCTGTATAAAACTTATAAGAACTTATTAAACAGAACTATTTTTAAAATTTTATTACGTGTTTAAATAGCAAAAAATTTAAACACAGAAAATTGATTTTTTTTTTTACACATAACCTACTCACAGGGTCATTTGAAAAACTCATTGTAACACATGACACTACAGGGGCACAAGCACTGCATACTCTTTCAGGGTTGTCTAAACCATATTGCGGCAAAGGAATCTTTTCAATACAGCACTTGTTGCACAGCACTTTTCCACAGCATCTATAAAGTGATTAAAAATTGAAAATCTTTACAATTTAAGGCAAAAAAGGTATAGTATGCTGTAAATCAGACCAAAAGTGTATTATGTTAGATTCTTAATCAGCAATGTAATAGCAATTAAAATGCAAACTTGAATTGCTTGAGACTATGATAAGTTCACTTTTAATGGGAAGTCAAAAACATGAATAAATATTTCTTACATTAATTATCTTCAATAAAAGGTCTGATTAAACTACTGATTTTTTGCATATAATACATAAAATGAAGAAAATTACAATTTTATTCAATCTTTTTTTTTGACTTTGAACTTTTTCTTTCATTAAAGCTGCAAGATTGCTAGCCAACCATATAATTCTGATGTCTGATGTCCATATAATTGTCGGCAGCGTGGTCGAGTGGTTAAAGCACTGGACTGATGATCAACATGGTCTCAGTTCAAAACCCACTTGCGCCATTCTGTTGTGTCCTTGGGAAAGACACTTTACGGCACTTTCCTCTGCTTGGTGGTCTTGGCAAGCAGTTCTAAATTATATTAATATCTCTACTAAATTACTAGCGGACAGCAATATCTTGGCATCTCCGGAAGCAGGTCCGGGTAATTGCTTACCCTATGTATAGTGCCTCCGTCGCTTTCCTGCAAGTCAGGAGGATAAATATAGAGATAAAAATAAAAAAAATAAGTCTTAGCAAGATTTTATATGGGATTCAAATTTTGTGTTCACTTTACTTTAATTTAAATACAATGCCTACAATTTTTTGGCTTCTTTCACTATTTGCCAAGTTTAATTGCTCATCTTTTTAATCTGGGGGAATCCCCACAGCTTGCAAGGTTAATAACAACAAACAGTGAACAAAACCCATTTGATCTCACAAGCATGTGTGTTTAAAGAGTGTTAACTTTGAAACCATTGTATAATAATTCAAAAAATATTAAAAAAATAAAGTTGACAAACCTACAATGATGTCTTCGGCGCAATTGATTGAATTTGTTTGAACAAATTGCACAATAAATAGCTGCTTCATCAGAAATCCAGCTAAATGATAATTGATTATAAAGACAATTAAAAAACAAGAATTCACAAACAATAACTTTAAACTACATTTTTCCTAGGTATGACTTGAAACTACATCTAATGGGAAAGCTTCAGTTTGGGTGTTCTGAAGTTATAGGAAAGTGGAGTTACCCTTTAATTCCAATTACTCCCAGGACCACTCTGATCTGGAGTGGGAGCACCTGTTACGGTTACAAGTATGAATTAAATAGATCATGATGCTGGGAAGGGTGGTGTGAGAATATTGGTCAAGGAGGAGCTGCATGAGATTGTGGTTGAGAGATATGATGGATGATGACAATGTGCCTTATATATCAATGGATGAGATACAGAGGAGTGATAGAATGATGACCATGTGCCTTATATTTCGGGAGGCAATAATACAGGTGATATTTGTCTATGCACCCCAAAGTGGAAAGCCAGATATACAGAAGGATAAATTTTAGAATGAACTGGTCCATGAATGGGATACATAAGGTACAAAAAAATTGACTTTGGAGATTGGTGACTTTAATGGTCATGTTGAAAAAAAGGTGGAAGGATTTGAGGGTGAACCTGGGGAAATGGAAGTGCGGAGCAAAATTTGGAAGGTAGAATGCTGTTGGATTTCTGCAATCAGAATGATTTATGAGTGGTGAATACATGGTTTAAGGAGAAAAGGTGACTTACAGTTCAGGTAGTAATGAAACTGAGATTGATTTTTGATTTAATGGAAAAAGCAGGAAGTTATTGAAAGATGTCAAGGTGATTTTTTGGAAACTGCAACACAGGTTAGTAGTTGTTGATGTGAAGAAAGAAAACCTGTTTAAATGCATGAAAATAAAATGGAACATGTATGGAGGGTATGGAAATTAAAAGAAAAAACAAAAAGAAAAATTTAAGGACAAGGTGAAAGAATTAGTTAATACTGAAGCAAAGGATTTGTGGTGCTCATTTAAGGATGGGGTTTTGGAGGCTTGTAAAGAACTTTGTGAAGAGAAAATAAAGAAAGGAGCAAGGAAGCACATGGTGGTGGAATGAGAAAGTACAAAAAGTAATAAAGAGAAAAAAAAAGGCATTTAAAGAGATGTGTAAGATCCAATCAGAGGAGAATAAAAATAATTACGAGAGAAATCTAACAACAAAAATTGTCAGTAGAGCAATGAGCAGAGAGGCTGAGCAACAGAAGAATGATTTATACAATAAACCAAACAATGTGTTTAAGGTTGTGAAGTTTTTAAAAAAGGAAGGACAAGATGTAAATGGTGGATGACATTTGAAAGGAATAAATGGTAGGCTTGTGTTCAATAAGAAGGATCGAAAGAGAGTGTGGAAAGAATTTATAGAAAAGACAATGAATAAAGAGAATGCATGGGAGCAAAAGACTGAGATTGGAAAAGTGGGAGTTCCAGTGGAAGAGGTTTCCTGAGAAGAAATAACAAGTGCAATGAAGAAAATGAAATTAGGGGAACCACCTGGACTTTCAGAGGTGAGCATGGAAATAATAAATGCAAATGAGAAAGTTGGAATAGATGTGATAATGAAACTTGGTTAGAGAGTACGAGGTCTGTCCAAAAAGTATCCTACCTTATCTCCTCCTGCCAAAAATAATGCCACACCAGTAAAGTTGTTTTGATGGATTGTAATGACACAATTACTGCCCATGCATAAAAAATTTCAACTGATAATTGGTGTCATTCTCTTTTTTGGAAGCATTTAGTGCAGTCATATAATACATGATTATCGATTTTTTGCTTGCAAGCATAATGACAGAAAGCATCAAAGATATTGTATCAAGTTCTGCCAAAAACTAGGTAATAATCAAACTGAAACAATTCAAAAGATTCCGCAAGCTTTTAGAGATAAGGCCTCAAATCAAACTCAAATAAAGAAATGGTTTAATCACTTCAAAAATGGTTGAATGCCAGTGAAGAGTGAGGCACACTCTGGCAGGAAATTTACAAGCTGAAACAAGGAGGTGATTGAGAAGGTTTGCCAAATTGTGATGGAAGATCACCATCTAACACTCAGGAAAATTGTTGAAGAAGTGGGAATAAGCAGAGAATCAGTTCACTCCATTTTAACTAAAGATTTGTGCATGCAGAGAGTGTTGGCCAAATTCATTCCCATGCTGCTGACTGAGCAACAGAAGGAGCTCCAAGTGGAAATTGCCAAGGGCATGCTGGATTGTGCAAACAATGACCTAGAATTCATGAAGACTATTATAACTGGTGATGAGACCTAGGTTTATGGTTACAATCCAGAAAGCAAGTTTCAATCTTCACAATGGAAGCATCTGGAATCACCAAGGCCCAAAAAAGCATGACAAGTTTGCAGCAATGTAAAAGTGATGCTGATCTGTTCCTTCAATTTCTGCAGCATAGTGCATCACGAATATGCACCAGAAGGCCAAACAATCAATAAAGAGTACTACCTGGAGGTTTTACATTGCCTTATAATGCTGTGCAAAGAAAGTGGCCAGACATGTGGACAGGGAAGAACTGGCAGCTTCACTAAAACAATGCTCCTTCTCATTCCACCCATGTAATCAAAGTTTTTTTGGCCAAAAACAATACAACACTTGTGCAACAGTCTCCTTACTCTTTTGATTTGGCAGCATGCAACTTCTGGCTATTCCCCAAGTTAAAAACTATGCTAAAAAGGGCACGATTTCAGTCATGTAAGGACATTATAAAAAAAACTATGGCGGAGCTCAGGAGCATTCCAGAGGAGGAGTTCAAGAGGGGTTTCCAGAAGTGGCAGAGGCACTGGGAAAAGTGTGTGCACTAGCAAGGGGAGTATTTTGAAGATTAAATAAAATTTGTAATATTCATTGTGTTGCATGTTTTATGGCCAAAGGTTGAATACTTTTTGGACAGACCTTGTATTTAATACAAAAGAAATGCCAAAAGATTAGAAGACTAGTGTGATGGTGCTAATCTGCAAGGGAAAAGTAGATGTGAACAACTACAGCGCATATAGAGGAGTGAAGTTATTTGAACATGGAATGAAGATTGTTGTAAAAGTATGCGAGAAAAGGATAAGAGCATTGGTGGCAGTGGACAATATGTGATTTGGCTTTATGCCAGGAAGAGGGATGACAGATGCTCTTTTTATAGTGAGAAGAATGCAAAAGGAATACAGGGAAGATAAAAAATTGCACATGTGTTTTGGGCATTTAGAGAAGGCCCTTATAAGAGTTCTAAGAAGAGTAATGTAATGGGCACTAGGGAAGAAAGGGCTACTAGAGATCTTGGTAAAAGCAGTGATAAGTCTGTATGAAGGCTCAAAGACAAAGTTTAAAGTTGGATCTGAATTTTCAGAAAAATTTTATGTTGCAGCTGGCATACGTATATAAGGAATCTTTTTTGTCACCTTTGTTGTTTGCAATTGTGCTGGATGTTATGACAGAAAATGCAAGAGAAGGCTTAATGTATTAGGTCTACAACTTAGTTTTTGGCTAAATTTTCAAAATTGTAATTCTCTGATATTTTGTTAACCTAAAATTTCAAATTTTAGTATGATGTTCCCCTCATACATGAGGATGTATTTTTGTACTTGAAATTTAAAATAAATTAGTTACATTTGATTAAATATTAATTGAGATGGATAGAAGCAAAATATTTTTTCGTCATTTAGTCATGCACTACTTTGACATAAGTGTGCATTTGAAAGCCACAAAATTCTTTTGTTTGACAACAAAGTTCTTTTGAGTGTCTTTTGGGATCAAAAAGAAGTGATATTTTTCAAGCTTCTTGATCCAGGGGAAACAATTAATGCTGAAAAATATTGTGAACAGCTGAAAATTCTTTAAGACAAGATTCACTTGGAAAGACCTTTCCTGAGGAAAAACCAAGTTGTTTTTCTTCAAGATAATGCAAGACCACATACAGCCAAAAAAGTTAAAGAATTGCTGGCAAGCTTTAAATGGGATGTGTTGAAACATTCTCCTTACTCTCCTGACCTTGCACCTTCTGATTACCATCTTTTTAGGTCAATGGCTCATGCATTATCTGAGAAAAAATTTGATACAAAGGAGGATGTCTATTTTTTTCCTTGATAACTTTTTTAAAGAGAAAGACCCTACATTTTTTAAAAAGGTAATTAAACTTTTAACTGAAAAATGGCAAAAAACAATTGATAATGAAGGTAAGTATTTTGATTAAAAAGGATTTTTTATTTCTTTTTGTATTATCAGATATTTGTTTCCTTAAATTTGAACAAAGACTAAGTTCTAGACCTAATAAAAGGTTTTGTACACAGATGACTTGGTACTGATGTGTGAAACAATAGAGAATCTGAAAGAAAGGTTTCTAAACTGGAGAAGTGCATTGGAAAACAAGGAACTGAAAGTCAATCTTGAAGATGAAGGTCATGGTATGTGGGTCAGAGGGCAAATTCAAATGGAATAGAATAGATCCATGTGGAATATGTGGCAAAAGGGTGACTGTAAACTCAATGTTATGTACAAAATGTGACCAATGGATTCATGAAAGAAAGGTTGCAAGTGCAGCAAGATTTTTTGTTTGTAGTAAATGTGCTAAAGCGACAAATGGTGCAGGAGAATTGCAACAAGAGATAATGTGTGATAGAATGGAAACTGTGAAAAGATTTTGCAATCTTGGAGATAGGTTGTAATACCAGTTGAGGATGTAATGCTGCAGTGACTGCAAGAACAAGAGTGGAATGGAATAAATTCAGAGTGCGGAGAGATACTGTTCAGAAAAAGATTCTCTTTACGGATGAAAGGAAAGGTATATATATAAAAGCTATGTAAAATAGCTATATTATATGTAAGTAAAATGTGGTGTTTGAGAGAAAATGAAATAGCTATTTTGAGAAGAGCAAAAAGATCTATGATGAGGGCAATGTGCAATGTAAACTTTGTGAACAAAAGGAATACAAAGGAGCTGATGGATATGTTGGGATTGAAAAAAGCAGCAGATAAGCTGGCAAGGGCAAATGGTGTGAGGTGGTTCAATCATGCTTTGAGATGACCTAAGGAAGATGTTTCGATAAAGGCAATGGTACCTAGAGTTGATGGAAAATGTAAACAGGGCTGACTGAAGATGAAATGGAAGAAAAAAAGTTGAAGCAAGCATGAGAAGAAATGATTTAAAAAAAGAAAATACAGATCATGCAGGTGGAGAGAAGGTGTAACAAGAGTTGTGCAAGTAATAAGATGCATATGGACACCTTTATTCAATGGGAAAATTGTTGTTTTGTTGTTGTAATAAACAATAGGTAAAAACTACAGAAAACCAAATTAAAAAATATTGATGGAACCAAGGAAACCTTTTTTAAACTGGAATTTTATGGGTCATTTTAATTATCAACCAGAAGTAATTTTTATTAGGGAAATTAACCCAAAATCTCCCTTGTAATTACTATCGCTTCTTGACAAAATCCTTTTTGTCTTGTTTTTTTTATTTTCTTTTAGTGCTGTAATGGAAATTTTCAGTTTATTTTACAGACAAAAAACAGTTATAATCCCTTCTTAAAGAGACACAATTTTTTTGGAATAATATGCATATCAAATTGATCAAGAGCAAAGAAATTGGCTTGGTCTATTATTGCTCAACTTTTTAATATCATGAAACATTTTTACAAATTTGGCAAAATCTCTATTTAATAGTCTCTATTTAATATGACTCATATAGAATTTTACATAATTTGCCTCGCTCATCTAGCGCTCGTGCACATCAAGTTCAATCTAATATTTTAACGTTTGATGCTTTAATTAGAAAATACATCTTTTCCTTTATTAGTAGATGCTTGAAATCAGAAAACATTTTTATATCATCGCTTATGTCATCTGATGTCTGGTATAAATCAAAGTATCACGATCATTATCTACAGAAGCTTTTTATTTAATTTTCACACATTGCCTTACATTGCCGCAAACTGACTTTAACAATTTATTTGGTCTGTAATTATAGTACAGATGTTGATTTAACTTCTTTACTTTTAATTGTGTGTATTTTTTGTCTGTTGTTGTTGTTGTTGTTATTTGTATGATATGGACTTGATACTTCAACGTCTGAAATAAATAAATAAATAAAATAAATAAAATAGACTTATTAAAAACTAAAAATTACTTAAAGATCACATAACTTTGTTACGTTTAAAGAAACACAAGTGATATTGATTCAGCATGTCACCAGCATTAAATTAAAAAAAATATATCTGCATATTTTAATTGTACAAGTTATTTTAAACTTAGTTGATTTGGATAAACATTTTATGTAAATGATTTGGATAAACATGATAAACATGATAAACAACAAATGATTTGGATAAACATTTTATGTAAAATTGTTTGGTTGGTAAAGTTCTGATATATTTTTATTAATGCTTGTTTTTAAAATATAGAAAAACAAGAATTTAACTCTAAGAAGCTTTTACCTTGGTTTTCGAAATATTAACGATGATGATAAATAAGCATTATTATTTCCACTTTCAACAACAGCTGGATAAACTTCAGATTGATCAATGCGAAACATAATTTAATTAAACAAAATTTATCTGAAAAACATATATAGCTAATATTTTAGTGGTTCTACAGTTGTTTACATAGCCGTAACAGCCGAAACAATTTGGCGGAGTCAAGCGGCATTGGCGGGGTCGTGCCTAATTCGAAGAAAAACTGATTGGAGTGAGAGTTAGTTTTAGGGAGATAAAGGGTTAGTTTTTGAGAGAAAGTAGTGAAAACTAAGTTCTTCTTGAGCATTTTGACAAATTAAAAAAATTCCAAAAATTTTGGGCTTACTTTGGCCCCGCAAGAACAATTTGCGCGACGTTTTTTTCTCTTTTTATCTCTTAGAGCAACTAGTTTTGTTTCTTTTTACTCTCACTCCAATCGGCTTTTCTTCGAATTAGACATAACCTATTGGCGGGCAATATAGTTTTGCCAAAGTTTGTTGAAGATTGCCCGAACCATGATCTTGTAGCATTTTTTATTTTATTTCATCTCTATATTTATCTTCTTGACTCGCAGGAAAGCGATGGAGGCGCTCGTCGTCGTAGTCGTTTGAAGGGCATCCACTTTAGGCCAGACACAAACAGGACTGGGGCCGAGGATTTATCCTTTTACTACCCCAGACTGCTGCACTGCCTGAATCAGATGCTGGCAGTGGTGTTATTAAGCCAGCATCGAGTTTCGTCATCCAAAACCGTCAGACCTCGTGCTCCATGTGGTGCCCGATGTATAGGGCACGCTGTTAATACATGGTCTGCGGTTTGTTCAGAGGCGCCAAACTCGCAATTCGGTGAAGAAACGAGACCCCATTTGTGCATGGACAAATGGAATCGCCCAACACCGGTCCGCAGGCGGTTGAGCTTAACCCAAGCTGCTCGGGGTAAGCCCATCCCAACAGGCCTGGCACCGGTCCCAGGCACAAAAGCACGGAGCCTGGAAGCATTTTCACAGTACTCCGTTTTCCATTTGTGATTTGTCCATTCAGAAGCGCGGATGCCAAGACTATCAAGGCTGTCCAAAAGATTCCGCGCAGCTGGCACAAACAGGCGTCTGGATCTAGTCTCACTTGGCGAGTATCTGAGGACCCACTTAAAAGACCATTCAAGATTTGATCGGGGTCCAGAGATCCACGATGATCCAAGGAGAGTGTTGCTTCCATTCGGCGAAGCTCAGCTGGCTGGATGCCTGAGAGTATAGGTTGGGTGTCCGTTGGAGTGGGACGCAGGCATCCAGTAACTATATGCGCAAGGCGTCGTTTAAGACACTGTCAATGAGGCGAGTGTGAGCACTGCGACACCAGACTGGCGCACAGTACTCAGCTGTTGAGTAGACTAGAGATGGTTATGCGTAGTGTTTTAGCACCAGCACCCCATCCCGAGCCCACGAGTCGCCTCAGCAGTGTGACGCACGAGGATAGTTTTTTTGCGCAATGCTACAAAATGGTGACGAAACGTGAGCGATCTGTCCAGTTTTACCCCGAGATAAATAAGGGTTGGACAGAACGGTAAAAGGCGTTGTTGTTTGGCCTCTCGGTTATTTAAGTGAAAGGCTGCCGTCATCGTCTTAGTGTGACTGAGCTTCAACCTCCAAGTCTGAAGATACGCTGAAAGTATAGACATGTCTTGGCCTAAAGTCCCCTCCAAGTCCTTCCAGTTTCCAGAAGAGTGTAGCGATGCTAAATCATCAGCATAAGCAAACTTTCTGGAAATCATGGAAGGAAGATCGTACGTATAGATGTTAAATAGGAGGGGAGCCAAGACCGATCCCTGAGGAACGCCGTTTTTAAGACGGCGTAGCCTGCTTTGCTTGCTGTCACCGCTGGTAAGGGTGAAACTTTGATTTCGGACTAGCTCCATGATCATTTTGACCATGTGCTTATCCGGAAGTAGTCTCAGCAGCTTGCTCTATTTGCTCTATTAGGACAGAACATTGAGGATTCCTTTGAGCCGTTGCCGTTTTTGATAATCTGACTGCAGGATATGACACTGTCTGGCACTCTGCCTTACCTGCAAGCTGCTGAGACTTTTGCCGGATAAGCACATGGTTCGAATGATCATAGAACTAGTTTAAAACCGAAGTTTCCCTCACGGCAAGCGAAGTAGGCTCCGTCACACTGCTGAAGCGACGGCTCAGGATGGGGTGCTGGTGCGAAAACATTGCGCACAGCTGCCTTATATTTTGTCTACCCGACTGCAGAGTATTGCTCGCCAGTTTGATGTCGCCGCACACACACTCGCTTTATAGACAGTGTCTTGAATGACGCTTCGCGCATTTTCACTTTCAGTATCAGTATCTTTCATTTCTGCTTCACCACAATAAAAACAGAAAGAAATAAACAAACATATAGGACTATGGCAGAAGAAGAAAAAGGAAGAAGCAACAAAACGTTAAACGTTATAGCATGCACACAGTAATATTTGATATAGTAGTTAGAAGAATGATGCATGGTTGCAACACCTTACATAGAAAAGCAGATAAGGAATTACTCGTATAAGACAGGGAAAAACAAAATAAGAGATAAAAAAGAAAAGCGCGACAAAGCAAGACGTACCATGTATGGTGAGCCATTGTTGTGTTGGCGGCAAAAATATGGTGGGAAGTGATTTGATCTAATCTATTTTTCTGACTAATAGCTGGGTTACGTTGTCAATTCACGAAACGCTCGATCGAAGTTCAGTTAGGAGTGTATTGAACGTTATTTTTGTAATTCTAAAACAAAGATACAAGAAGTAAAAAACACAACAATGATGATTTAAAAATAGTTAACTTACGGAAATTTTTCAACGCACCCAAAGTTTGATTAGAACAAATATATAAATAATAACTACTAACGATTCTTATTCAAATAGAAAAATTATCACTATCGATTTAACAACCATTATCTGACTTCAAAATTATACTTTTAACTTGCAGCGCGTATCCCAGCGAGTAATCAATAAACAGTAAATCAATTTATCTTTGATGTAACAAAATTACACGCTTTTTTTCTTTTTCTGATTGAGCTTGTAGAAAAGAACAACTTGAGAAGATATGAATTTGATAGAAACAAGCAAACCAAGCGCGCGTTTGAATCTTTGCCAATTTGTTAAATCTGAACCAAATCAGGAAGCACAACAAGCCTGTGACCCAAAAAGGGTCAGACAGGCAAACAAACACACCGAAAGAAATCCTGTAACGGGTCAAAAGGACCATTTCATGGAAACATGGTACGAAAAAAAAAAGAATTGTTTGAACATTTCCTGTTGAGATAGTAACCACACAATTTAGTCTTCTCTATTAAAAGCAGTTTCTCCAGATAGAAGTCCCGTGTTCTGAAAAATAACAAGACAAAGCCAAACAAGGCACAGCGGCCGAAAAAAAAAATATATTAACAATAATAATATTCGTTCTAATCAAGCAGATTACTATTAATTGTAGTCTAGATTAAAGTTGTTTATTCTATTGTAGAGTAGGTTTGGTACTGATACTTAACTATTTGCATAAATTTAACAAGGAATTTGGAAAACGTGCCAAGTGTTGAGTGAGTTTTTTTCTGAAGGTGTTGCTTGAATGGCTGTGCCTGATCTCTGAAGGTATTTTGTTCCAGAGTTTAGCTCCAACAAATTTCAGAGATTGTTGACTTACTTTAGTTCTGAAGCAATTTGATATTATTTGGCTGTTGCTTCTGGTTTTCATTTTTAAAGATTTTTGTGTGAAAAAGTTATTAAATGCTTGTGGAAATTGTTTGTTTTCATATTTAAACATCATTTGTACTATTTCTAGATTGTAAAGATTATTTATTGTAAGAAGTTGAGCGTCTTTCATAGCTTCTGTGACGTCACTTCTTGTAATTAATTGTGTTAAAGTATAGATTTCATAACTTTTGATATTTTGCTTTTAGGTTTGGACTGCCTGTGGTTATGTATTGTTTGTATAATCTGTCTTTTTTATGTAGTAACTTTGCAAGTTCTTTGTCATACCATTTACAACTGTTTGGTCTGTTTTTGGAGCATTTTAAAGTGAAACAGTTTTTGACTTTATCGTTTATTATATTGTGGAATTGCGCATAGGATTGATCAGGATCTGATTCTTGAATGACTGTTGTAAAATCAACTTGTTTGACGGATCTTTGAAATTGAAGAAGATATTATGGACTGAAGCATTGCATGGGGATAATTTTCCGATAATAGATGTTTGAAAAATGGGTAAGTGGTCGGCTACTGGGTGAACAATAATGCCACTGGAAATTTTTGTGTTGGTGAAATTAGTCCAAATGTGGTCTATAGTTGAACTACTTTTTTCGGTAATTCTTGTTGGTTTGTTAATTAAAGGATAATAATTAAAGCTGAACATGGTTTCTACAAAAGCACCTGTGCGATGATCTACAGAATCTAGTAAATTAAAGTTAAAATCTCGTGAAATGATACATTTGCTTTTTGTTTTGTTTATATTATTTAGTACATGGTGAAGAGAATTATTAAAAGAATCTATTGAATTTTTATTTTGTCTAGGAGGCCTGTAAACTGTACCGCAAAATATTGATTTGTTTTTGAAGGAGACTTTTATAAACAAAGACTCAAAAACTTTTTCTTTCATTATAGACAATTTAGAACACAATAAAAAGACTAATGTATTTTTAATGTACATATCAACCCCACCACCTTTACTTTTTAGTCTAGGATTTGAAATAAAGTTGTAACCATTTAGGTTTTTGTATCGTCCAGACGAGCTTGGCTTTTCCCAAGTTTATTAATAGCTATTATATCAGGTTTTGTTTGTAATTCTGAGATCAGACATTCAAGTTTGTTAAAATTATGAGGATTTACTAATGATCGTATGTTTAAACACATGGTAAAAAACGTTTTGTTTTCATTTTTGTTAAATGATTGGTTTACTTCTTGAGTTGTAAAATATGTATCGTTTAGGGAATAAAGTATCATTTTTGTCAGTATTGTTAAAGTTGAGACTATTGTTTGGTTGATTTGAAAACTAATTGTTTAATTCTACAGAAGAGATTTTTGACAGGAAACCTTCATCAAAAAGATCAGAAAGTTATTATTTGCTAATGAATGGAAAGGGAAGATTGAGTTGAAACAAGTCAAACACAACCAGTTTTTAAGATAAAAGTTAGGTGAAACTTGTGATTGAGCATTTTGTGGAGATCTGCATAGTAAGTAATAATGTGAGTTGCATCCATGGCATTGAAAATGTTGACTGTTTTTTGATAATTTAAGGCTACATTTAAAACAAAACTTTGTTTTGTTGTGAGCCACTATAATTCAGCAGAAATTATGTCCAAACACTCATAAAAAGAAGTACCGTATACACCAAAACAAATGAAACAAACAAACAATAAAAAAACAATTAGTTAAGAGTTAGAATAGAATAAAATAAGCAAGCAGAAAAATGTAAGCAACTGGTGTCAAAACTAAATTACAAAAAAAAAGTTGAAGTAAATGAAATGTAGCTGAGATTTTCTTTTAAGAACAGATACGACTAAAAACCTTAAACTTGTTACGAAGAAAATAATTAATTAGTTAGTAAATTAGTGAGACAATTTGTGGTGACACCAGCATAGGTAGAGTGTTTTTAATTCTATTAATGTCAACAAAATCATTGACAAGATATTTTTTATGAAAAACATACACGTCACCTTTCATCAAGCCGAGAAGCGTCCAAAGGCAGATTTGGCAGCTTCCAGCAACTTCAATCTTTGTTTCATCAGGGACTCTGTAATGACCACTCCACTGCCCTTTAGTTGTCTTTTCTTTGAGTAGATCAAGTTCCTTTGTGTCCGTCGAAGAAACTTGACAATCATAGCATCTCCTTTTCTGGAAGGAAGAGGATGAGCTATGTTAAGGTCAGAAGCCTGAATAGGAGGGTTTAGGGTTAATCTTTTGTTAAGTTCTGAACAAATAAAATTTTTATTATCTAAATACTCCTCCCGGTTTTGGAATACTTTTGACTCCATGGATAATAAGGTAGTTTGACCTGCTGTATTGTTCCTGGTCATCCATATCCTTTTCGATCTTTTCAATTTTGGGGACCAAGGTTGAGACAAGAGTTTTTAGGCCCTCAAACTCTCTTATCAGGGTCTTCAGATCAGATTCCTATTGCACCTCTGCACCTGAAGCAACAGAAACAGCAGAAACAGCAGCACCAGAAGTACAAGACTTTTTACTTCTAAAATCCTGTTCATATGGATCAAGTCTTACCTCCATTTGCTCCATTCTTTTTTTAATTTCCTCTGAGTGTTGCATAGCAGAATGTTTAAAACAAAATTTTTCAAATTTTAGATCAAAGAAGTTAACAATTATATTATTAAAAATTACTTGGTAACAAAAGCTTTTAATAACCTTACTCTATGTAGGCTACCTTATTCAAATAGAATGCCTGCACTAGATCCCTGCATCCAACCTGTATATACCTTCGGGCGTCCAACCAGCTGATCATCGCCGACTAGCACTAACATGCTCCTTGGCTAACCGTGGAACCCTGGACCCTGTTCATTTAGCCTACTACATATTCCATTAAATGGGCTTTAGATGCCCGCCAAGTGAGACTAATATATAGACGCCCATTTGTGCCCGCTCGGTAGAAACTACTGCCAAACACGGCATCCACGTTGATCGGCGGAGTACGTCCAGATTTCGGGCTTTTATACATATGTCTAGTACCAGGCCTGTTGAGATGGGCTTACCCCGAACAGCTTCGGTTAAGCTCAATCGCCTGCTGACTGGTTTTGGGCGATTCAATTTGTTCATGCACAACTAAGGCCTTGCTCCTTTACCGGATTTTGATTGCAGCGCCACTGATGAAACTGTACTAACAATTACAGTCCTAACAACGGGTCCTATAGATGGGGCACCACATGGAGCAGGAGGTCTAAGCGTTTTGAGTGAGGAAACCTGATGCTGGGTTAAGACCCACGCTGCAAGCAGTAAGTGCGGCAGCCTGAGGCAGTAAAAAGATAAACCCTCGGCCCCAGTCTTGTTTGTATCTGACCCGGAGGTTAT
The DNA here is from genome assembly GCA_963680785.1 of Diplosoma virens. Classification (NCBI taxonomy): domain Eukaryota; kingdom Metazoa; phylum Chordata; class Ascidiacea; order Aplousobranchia; family Didemnidae; genus Diplosoma; species Diplosoma virens. The sequence goes on along the minus strand of OY796897.1, from coordinate 33,774,489 downwards.
GCAAATGCGTGACCAGACAGTTGATCGAACGACACTTGATCAAAACGACATTTGATCGAAAGGACACTTGATAAAAACGACACTTAATCGAATAATGAAAAAGTAAATTTTGTTATTTATAAAGAGCAATATTGTCAAGAATCAATTAAAACATTGCTTTTTTAAATATTATTAAAATTATAATATTTTGGAGTTAAGTTTTGTTTTGTTTATTGTTCAATCTTTGCATGACAATTGATTGCACAATATTTTTAAAGATAGTCTATGATATCATAAATAATAGTAAAGAGCAGGTAAAATCCTTTAAATATTTAGGAGTAGTGCTGGACGAAAAATTAAAATGGACAAATCATATTCAACTTCTTTGTAAGAAATTAGCACAAGTTTGTGGAATTCTCAGAACTATAAAACCACTAGTAAATTCCAAAACTCTACTAAATGTTTATTACTGCATGGCATACTCACAATTACAATATGGCATATTAGCTTGGGGAAATGCAAACAAAACCAACTTGTTACCACTCAACAAGGTACATAATAGAATTATTAAAATGATTCAAGAAAAAGAGAATTTTCAAACTAACTTACTAAACATTGAACAAATATACAAATTAGAAATCGGAAAATTCATGTTTCGCTATAATGCCAATCAACTCCGAACGTCTTTTATTAAATACTTTACATCAATACAATCAATACATAGCTACCCTACTAGGCTCTCTAAACAACAAAACTATTTTTTACCGCGATATCGATTGCAACAAAGCCAAAAACTTATTAGTTATACAGGAGCTAAATCGTGGTCAGAAATCCCAGAAAACATAAAAAAATTTTCCTACAAAAATTTTTCTAAAAAATTAAAAAATCATCTAGCTTCATCTACATTTTAGAGCACATCATAGTTTACAATATATATATTAGTGTATGCATTATAATCAAATGTTCACTTGCTGTATAGTACATTCTTGTGTAAAAGAATTATACTAATATAATTTTAAAGAGGAAAAGGAAAAATTAATAATCAATGAAAATTGTAAATCAATGATAATAAGAATAAACATTCTCTGCAATTTGTTAACTGTAGTTGTTTTCTGTTATCAGATGGCGCCTTCCCAACTTTACTGCAATTTTGAGGCACGACACTTTTTTTTCAGGTTAATTATTAAAGTGTTTAAAAGATATAAAATAATGATAATCCTTGACCTGCACGCAAATGATTTATGCTCAATTTTATCTTTTTTTTTTTTTGGTAATTAAATTTTTGTATATTTCTTGTGTTTCTCTTTTTCTTTTTTTTCCTTTTTTTTATGTTCTTAAATTTTTTTTTTTTTTTTTTTAGTATTGTTTTTATTTTTTTATGAACCTAAACAAAAACTTAATGATTCAGTCAATCTAAAATAATAAACACCTCTGAGGCAGCTGGACTTGGTGATCAAATGATCTTTCGCTGTTTCAATTGTTTGACACTTATGTCATATCTTTTTTGATTGTTTTCTTTTTTCTTTTTTTTGTCAAATCAACAAATGTGACATGTGTTTATTGAACTTATAAAGCGTTGGAAGAATAAAAATAAATAAATAAAATAAATAACAATATTTTTCTGGTTAAACATACTAAAATTGACCTCTGAGAGATTAGGTATGATGTAATAAACTATCTGTCTGATTGAAGTTCAGATGTTTTTGGTAGTGTTTGAAAGCATCTCTTACAAGATGATTAAAAATGCAGCTTCTAATTTAAAAAGCAAGTACATTTGGCAAAAATACATTACATAAACTGTTAATAAATAAAAAAAGTTATTGTTTTTTGCATGAAAGTTGTTTTTTGGCACAATGTCAACAGAGTCAATATTTGCAGAAGAGTCTGATAAGATCAATGAAACAGTGTCTCATACTTCCAAGAAATTGCTGTGAGTAATCAGTGCTCTCTCAAAATTTTTAGCAGTTTGACTCTGTCCCGATTTTGTCAATTTCTTGTCCCAAAAACAAAGTGGTCTCTAAAAAAAGGTTTTCACTTTGTATCTGTCCGGTTTTGTCGATTTTTTGTCCCAAAAACATAATAATCTCTAAAAAAAGATTTTTTCTTTTAATCTGTCTCTAATTTCTGCAAGAAGTCTGCAGGGGTGGGGTTACGGCACAATGCTCCTGCTAAATAACTGACTACAAGGTAAAAAGAATGCAAAAAAATGGCAGCATTAGGCATATAACAAAACATGACCATGACAAGAAATCTACTTGTTGCCCTCTGTTCCGTTCTTAAAAATCGCCCACATTATGTATATTCACAATCTCCTAAAAAATCTCTTTGATTTCGCTTTGGTCCGGCTCAAATAGCCGAAGAAATAACGGTTTTATAAGTAATTTAAATATTTTACATTTATTTTCAAGAAAATGGCAACACTGCTTAATTTCCTGGTTGGTGGAGAAAAATCCAGAACTATCCGCTTGACCTGTTTTGACTATGACGTAATAGTCATTGTTTGTGATTAACTTGATTTGAGTAACTTTCAGAACGTTCGAGATATTCACGACCGAGTGATATAAATAAGGCTCGCTTGAAAGCATTATTATGATTCGTTGTGGTAACTTAGAATTGGAAAATTGTTAGCTGTGTAAATTCATAGTTTTTTGGTCGCAATGCCTACGTTATTGTGAAGAATTAAGCTACTGAATCTGTATTTGCTGTTGATTTATACTATTGTGGGCTCCTAAGTGGATTGGAGCATATTTTTTAAGAAAGAAGTTATTGTGGTAGTCTGAGCTGTGGTTTAGCTAGACTATATTTTTGCTGTTACTGGTTCCTAGGGCAGGTCCAGTAAGAAGATTTAAGAATTTGTCTTTTGGTAGGCGGCCAAGTTTGCGTTATCGGTGAGGCCTTCTTAACAGGCACCGAAAGGTTATAAGATTAAAAAATGTACTGAGTTATCGCATTAAGTTCTACAAAAATTTAAATCAACTTTTACAAAATTTCAAAAAACTAAATTTGTGGAAGTAACACCCCCTAAGAATGCTATGCTCAGGGACCTTGTTAAGAAACTCTTACATTGACATTGATAAAAAATTAAAAAAAATAAAAACAAACTGTCTTCTTACTGATGGCCTCTGCTTTTTTTAATCTAATTTACATTAACAAAGAGATTGTTTAATCACAGAAACATACAAAAGTAAATTTTTTTATCAACCGTCATTTCGATCTACTGTCGCTTCGATCAAGTGTCGTAGCACCATGCAAACTACGACGTTTAAAACAAAAAAAGTAAGATTCTAGTGAACGTCTCGCTTTTCGCCCAAACAGGCAAAGAAACAGGTTGCGGTTGTTGGCAACTCTACTGAGTGGTTAAAAGCGCCGTGATTTTGATCAACACAATTTCGGTTCAACGCCTATTCACGCCATTCGGTTGTGTTCTTGGAAAAGACACTTTACAGTAGGCCTACTTTCCCCTGCTTGGTGATTTTAGCATGCAGTTCTAAATTTCAGTTATATTTAGGTAAAACTAAAAAATCAATTAAAAATTTCAACCCGACAGGAATATCTTTGCATTTTTGGAACCAGGTCCGGGTAATTGTTTGCCCTATATACGAGTATAGCGCCTCCAATGCTTTCCTGTAAGTTAGGAAGATAAATACAGAGATAAAAATGAAATCAAGTGACCATAAATGTTTTTAAGGGCTCTAGCTAAATATATTTTGAGGCGTTTTACGGTGTTGAATGCCTACGACCATACCACATCTGGCCTGATCTGGGAAGTTTAGCAATGTGGGGCCCGGTTAATACTTGGATAGATGAACGCAAGAAAATACCGGTCTTTGTAGGCTTGGTTTCCTTTTCTTGTTGCTTTTACTTTTGTTCCCTCTTTTGTTTAGTCACACTTTTGTTTTGTTGTTAGCAAACCATGATTTCTTGCCGCTTACGACCATGCTGGCATGTAATGGAAGCGCTATCAGTGGAACTTTTTGCCACAGAAAGCAAATCAACAGCAAAATCAACACTTTTGATTCATCTTCAATGGATATCTGGTCATTCTTCTCTTCCAGGCAACGATTTAGCGAATACTCTTGCTAAAAGTTGATGACACTCATGGCCCATTCACCATACAACCATCACCTCTTATTTTTTTCCAATGCCTATCCCTCTACATCAGTTTGAGACGCGGTGATTAATCTGGTTTCTTCCAACACCAAATCCCTACAGTATCTTCTGAGGAGCTTATACCCTCTTTCGTTTACGCTGCAGCGGGCACAGCACTCTTCTTGCTACATACCTCCCACATGATCGGTCGAGCCGAGACTTCTTCGTGCAGCAACTGTGGTTCCGAATCACAAAACATTTTCCATTTTGTGTTGGACTGCCCTGCACTTGATTCTCTACGTCTGGCCATCTTCGGCCACTCCCTCACCATTCTAGATCTCTGGTCTGGTCCCTAGGGATTTTCTGTTTTTTGGGACTCCGAGAAGTTGATCCGCTCCCTCATCCCTAGAAGTGGATGAGTAAGCCCACCATCACACTTTGCTTTTGTTTTCTTTAAACAAAAAGAATCAAAGTAAAAAAGATTTGTGTCCACGTCTCGCACATGGCAAAAACGAGCAAAGAAACAGATTGCGCTTGATTCATCCCAGTCGTACGCAAAATGATTAGTGACCATCACGGCAGTGCGATAGGGTGTAACGCTATAAGTGTCCAGGTAAACTTACCAGGAAAAGATTTTAGAAATCTACACCAACAGTGCTGCTCAATTTTTTGGTATCATTGCGAATTTCGCAAAATTTCTATTTAATATATCTATAAGAAACAATTGAGAACACTTAAAAATCGAGAAGCCGGTGAATATTGCAACACACTTTGTTTGGAAAGCCCTGATCTAGAACCAATCGTATCCTCTCCTACTATCGTCGTCGTCGTTTGAAGGGCATCCACTCCAGGCCAGACACAAACAGAACTGGGGCCGAGGGTTTATCCTTTTACTACCCCAGACTGCTGCACTGCCTGGATCAGATGCTGGCAGTGATGTTATTAAGCCAGCATCGAGTTTCGTCATCCAAAACCGTCAGACCGCGTGCTCTCTCCTACTATCATGCTTACTGATTGCATACATGAAACAATAGAAAGTCCAGCTATATTTTGTGATGTTAAACAGACGAAGTACTTAAACAAAGTTCAATATTTCAAAGACGTCAATATTATTAGCAAGGTATGATGATTGGCAGAATACAAACGCGATATTGATAACTACAAAGCAATCGAAGATAATGTTACGTAATACAGTGGCCCCCAAACTTTTTTAAACAATTCCCATGACGGACCCCTTGTAATTTTTTAATGATTTGCACCCTATCGTCTCTTCCCTCTATTGTCTATTTTACAATCATTCTATTAATTAACGAGCCGTTGACGCAATTCCTTGTGGTGAACAATAGCGCAAAGCCTTGACGTTTAGCGACGTATCGCGGTATAAAATTTAAATACTTTCTTTTTATAGTTAATGGGGGAATTGTATACAGAAAATTTCTTCCGCAGACCCCTGAAAGTGCTTCACGGACCGCTGGCGTAATAGATCAGGGGCGAACAAACGGCGGGCCGCCGGACTTTTTTTGCGGCTTTTCTTTCTGAACAGTGGATTGCAACGGAACCGATGCTGTTGTGTTTTAAAATCTCAAATTATTTATAACTCAACAACCTGTTGAAAAAACAATCAGACTTAAAAATCGTAAAGCTTTATAACGATTGTCGTTAAATCTTTATTTTCGGCAGTGAAGTTTGTTTAGTCAAAACATCAAAATAACCGAGAAACATTTAAAAGAATTAACTCATGGCTGTGACAACATATTATCAAAATTTTCAGAGACTTGCAAATACGGTAAGTCATGTGGCGGTGATTTGAATAAGCAAATTGAATTATTTTGTAATATATAAAAATGTCAAGTTCCGAAAAAGAGGTTGTTTTTTTCAAGCACAAAAGAATAACAAGAAGCAATCATAGCGGATTTAAGATGCTTTATTTTTTATTAAACATTTAAAAAAAATTACTATATTAAAACAAACGTTTTCGGTTAAAACCTAACGAGAACTTGCGTAGGCCGAAAACGTTCTTGTTTGTACAACAATTTTTTTACAAAAATGTTTGTTTAATAAAAAATAAAGAATGTTAAATTTGCAATTGTTGTGTGATTAAAACTGTGTTTTAAATTTTGCGTTGAGTTTCAAGAAACGCTATTAACTAAAAACTACAATCCAAATTTGTGGACAAATGGTTGCATTTTAGGTAACCAGAGAATTTGTCCCAAGTGAATTTGTCGCGGCAAGTTCGTCGTTAGTTTTCTCGGGTAGAGTTTACTGTTTTGCGGACTTTTATTATCCGTGACAAATTCATCCGCGACGAATGCCCGACAACCGTTTTTTTTGCCCTTTGTTTCTATTTTATTAATTATAGCGTTTAAAAGCTTGCGGGTCTTCGATGTTTTGGAATTGTATAAATGGTTTTTACAAAGGAGCAATTTGGCCTACCCCTGTAATAGACAGTTATTTTATTTACGTTTGCGAAAATCTAAAAACCAAAGGTACGAGATGAACCGATCCGTACACTTTCAACGATCTATAATTTCCACATTTTTTGGATTAAAAGATAGAAATTCTACATAGGTATTACCAATCGTGACAGCAAAATTATAGGCGAATATTGCATAGCAAGGCTTCAAAGATTTTTTGATTACATTACAATTTTGTTATAAATTGAAATATAAATACCAAATTAACACGTTCAATTCCAGCAATCTAACATGGCTTCGTACTCATAGCTTTGGTTCTCAATTCCTTAAAGAATTCAATTTCAATTTGTAATATATTTACAGTTTGTTTCGCCGAAAACGGTTCTTAAGCCAATTTTAGAATTATACTTAAAATAATTGCCTTATGAGCTGTTTTTGGCGAAACAAACTGTTGCGATCTTAAAATTTTAAGTGTGCAGTGTTTTAAAGTTAATAAATATTCTGTTCTAATTTGATTATAGAGTACTCTGTTAGCTCCATTAAAATCATTAATATTTGCATATATATATAGCAAGAATGAATTTGGTCTTCCTTGCAGAGTGCTCAATGAAATCAGGTGGTTACTTATTTAAATCGATAAGTAAAAATTCCATTTGAAGAAGTTAGCACCTGGTGATTATATAAAGTAGCCAAACATATTGGTGTTTTTCTTGCTAAAAGAGTTAAACTCGCGCAGCCTTTCAGACTGATCAACAATTGATCTAAAATAACATACAAGTTGCACTTAACGATGACAATCTATTGTTTTCGTATTTCTATAGAAGCTTCATGAACAGCATCGACAAAACTTTGCAGATGTGTCGGGTCCATGTCAGGATACATGCCGTGACCAAGGTTGGCAATGTATCCGTCAACACCGAACATTTCGACCATTCGCCGAGTTGACTTTTTTATTTCTTCGACCGGACCATACAAGGCTGCAGGGTCAAGGTTCCCTTGCAAAGCTTTCTTTTTGCCCTTGACCGCAAGTTTCGCCGCAGCAGGGTCGATTGTCCAATCTAATCCGATTACGTCATAATCAGAATTGGCAAGATCATTTAGGGCGTAATGCGCATCTTTTGCAAATACCGTCATTGGCACAAGGCTACGTCCCTGATTGGTTAATTCTTGTTTCACTTCGCTGGCGATACGACAGAGATACGGTAAAGAGTATTCATTGAACATTGACGATGATAGAACTCCAGCGTGACTTTCAAATAACTGAACACAAAAAAAGCAAATTTGTGGCTAGTCGGGGAAAATTTTTAACAATTATTTTGATCGTTCAGTTTAGACAAATATTTTTATATTCGTCAGAGTAAAAATAAACGTCCTGGCGCCGAATTCCCACAACTCTCCTGATACTCTAACGTAGGCACAAAAAAATATTCACAGGGATGGTTTATGGTTATTCAAAACACTTGCGCATTGAAACAAAAAATGTTTCTTTTATATATTTTACAAACACTAGTGTTTTATGAGCACCATAAACCTCTTACACTTACTTGCAACATTTGAGCACCAGCTTTTACTTGACCAACCAAATACTTGATAATCACGTTGGTTAGACTATCTAATAAAGCTTTGCTCTCGTCTGGGTATTTGTATAACCATGCTCTACCTTTTGAAAACGTAGATGAGCTTCCTCCTAAAACGATAAGTTAAGCAAATTTCATAAAAGCAAAACTTTGCTAACTTAAAGCAAGGTTGGGAAAGCTTTTTATGTTGTGGGCAGATTTTTTCCTTAACTTCTGAAAAATGGGTCTGATAAGCACAAACAACGCATTTAATTTTAATAAATTCTTTAAATTCCAATTGAAAGCAATGCTATCAAAAAGATAAAATGTTTGTCAGGTTGGGTTGATAAGAGAAAAGGGCTGTAACCACGGGCTGCGATTTAAAAAACCTGAGTAAAAGAAAAGATTTGGGAAACGTTTTGTTTTAAACTCAGCTTTTTCTGAACAGAGAAAAAAATTAGAAATAATTTGCACAATTGTTTTTTAACATAGATAAATAGTGCAATTTGTAATAAAATTTCAAAACAAAAATTATTTTCTCATGTAGTAAAGTTCAATTCTTGCAACACAAAACTAACTTTCATAAAATAAACGCAACAAATAAAACAATACATTCCCAAACTAGGCATTATAAAAATTTTTGTTGAAAATTGTTTATTGATAGTTATTCTTTCTTACTAGAGAGACTTGCACTTATTTTTGTACTGGAAATACCTGTGATTGAAATTTCTTTCAGAATCAATGCTTGTTGATTTAATGGTTAGCAGTACAGTACTCAATAAACTTTTAAGTTTTTCTTGTAGCACAAAAATTTTTACTCAAATATGTTTTCTAATTCTTCTAGATTGCAATGACTCTTCACTTAATCTCTTTACAACATTAATGTACCGTCCAATAATAATAGTTTTACTACTTAAACCAGAAAAATTCTTATTTTTATCTAGTAGGAAAGTTTATTTATCTTTATTATTATCATACCTGATCTTTTTTTGTTCCACTGACTCACAAAAAAATGTTGGATAATTATATCTAAGGCAACCATCAAGCAATTTAATAGAATTGCTTTCAGATATGCCAAGGCAGTGTTGTTTAATTGAAATTTCTTTATTTATTTTTTTAGTTTTATGTTGAGATATGACAGAAATTTAGAGGTGCTTGCCAAAATCATCAATCAGAGAAAAGTGCTAAAAAGTGTCTTTCTCAAGAACACTAAAGAATGACAGGAATAGGTTTTAAACAGCAACCTTAATCACACATATCAATATGGCACTCTACCCACTTAGCCATGTTGCCAACATGCTTATCTGTAGTTTGTTTCAGTGACGGTATTTTTTTACATTATCTGCAATCTAAAATCTTTTTGGCATAATGCTTCAGAACTGTTTTGCTGGAAAAATTAAAACTTCTTAACTGGAAAAGAACAATCGATATAAAATGTTCATAACAAGATAAAATACTAGCCTAGTTGAAAGCTAAGAATATTTACAGCTGATTCCCAACTTTTAGTTTTATTAACTTAAACAAATTAAAAACCAGATTTAACTGGTTTGCAAGGTCTTGGAAGTAATTTCTTGGAAGTATGAGACACTGTTTCATTGATCTTATCAGACTCTTCTGCAAATATTGACTCTGTTGACATTGTGCCAAAAAACAACTTTCATGCAAAAAACAATAACTTTTTTTATTTATTAACAGTTTATGTAATGTATTTTTGCCAAATGTACTTGCTTTTTAAATTAGAAGCTGCATTTTTAATCATCTTGTAAGAGATGCTTTCAAACACTACCAAAAACATCTGAACTTCAATGAGACAAATAGTTCATTACATCATACCTAATCTCTCAGAGGTCAATTTTAGTATGTTTAACCAGAAAAATATTGTCTCAGTTATTTTACTATTATTTATGATATCATAGACTATCTTTAAAAATATTGTGCAATCAATTGTCATGCAAAGATTGAACAATAAACAAAACAAAACTTAACTCCAAAATATTATAATTTTAATAATATTTAAAAAAGCAATGTTTTAATTGATTCTTGACAATATTGCTCTTTATATTTTTTTATTTATTTGAGTCAGACACAAGGTCCATAGAAAAGAGAAAAAACTAGTGATGTACCAATACTTAAGTATCGGTATCGGTAAATATAGCGGATACCTGCCAATACTTTTTAAGCACAAAATAAATATAAAAATTTTTTTTTATTTTTTTGTAATATAAATATAAAAAATTTTTGTTGCCCCTGGAACTGGATTGGATTTCTAACATAATTAATGATTTCTTTTACAGATTTGTAATAATATTGTAATGAATAAATAATGATAGATATATACCTGGAAAAAATTCAAAATCCAATAACAAGCTAGATTTAGTAAATACATTCTTTGGTGTTACTTAAAAAAGCTTTCTCTGATGGTGCTCGATAGATAAAAAAGTATCAGTATCGGCTCTAAATGCTGGTATAGGTAGTAGTATTGGTATCGGCTTAAAATGTGGTATCAGTACATCACTAGAAAAAACACTCACAGCAACAACAAAAAAAGAAAACAAGCCAGAAAGAAAAATAGAACATTTGAATTACATCAACAATTGAAGACAATGTTTATAATAGTCACACTGGTAGAAGAAATTGCTATACACCGTCTAGTTAACATATATGAGGTCTGTTCAAAAAGTATCCGACTTTTTTGTATAAAGCACACAACACAATAAATTTTGCAAGTTTTATTCAATCTCCTTCAAAATATTCCCCTTGGTGGTTCACACACTTATCCCAGTGCTTCTGCCACTTCTCAAAACACTTCATAAACTCCTCCCCCGGAATGCTCTGAAGCTCCTCCGTCGCTTTTTTCATAATGTCTTCTCTTGACTGAAATCGCCTCCCTTTCAGAGTTGTTTTTAGCTTAGGGAACAGCCAGAAATCACACGGTGCTAAGTCGGGAGAGTAAGGAGCCTGTCTAATAAGTGGCATGCTGTTTTTGGCTAGAAAAGCTTGGACCACATGTGCAGAATGAGCAGGAGCATTGTCGTGGTGAAGCTGAAAATTCTTTGCTGCCCACATGTTTGGCCGCTTTCTTCGCACAGCATCACAAAGGCGACGTAGAATCTCCAGGTAGTACTCTTTGTTGATTGTTTGACCTTCTGGTGCGTATTCATGATGCACGATGCCACGGGAATCAAAAAAACAGGTCAGCATAACTTTCACATTGCTACAGACTTGCCGAGCTTTTTTTGGGCGTGGTGATTCCGGATGCTTCCATTGTGATGATTGAAACTTGGTTTCTGGGTCATAACCATAAACCCAGGTCTCATCACCAGTGATAATTGTCTTGATAAATTCTGGGTCATGATTTGCAACATCCAGCATGTCCTCCAAAATTTCCTTCCGGAGTTCCTTCTGTTGCTCCGTCAGCAGCTTGGGGACAAATTTAGCCGACACTCTCCGCAGGTTCAAATCCTCAGTTAGGATTGAATGAACTGAGCCTGTGCTTATTCCCATTTCTGCAGCAATCTCTCGTACTGTTAAACGACGATCCTCCAACACTTTTTCACGAACCTGATCCATCGCCTCCTCGTTTCGGCTTGTGGATGGCCTTCCTGAGCGAGGATCACTTTCCACTGATGCACGGCCATCTTTAAAGCGTTTAAACCATTGCTTTATCTGAGTTGGGCTTAAGGCCTCATTTTCAAAAGCTTGTTGAATCTTTCGAATTGTTTCAACTTGAGTATCACCAAGTTTTTGACAAAACTTGATGCAATACCTCTGTTCGATGCGTTCTGTCATTGAAATGAAATTTTCTGAAAATCAAAAAACCGATGAACACGTACTACACGCCTGCACTAAATGCTTTACACAGAGAGATACAAATGACGAATCAGCCTGAAACGCTTCACGATTACGCGTGAATGTGTGTGTGTGCAGCCACGCTTTGCATGGGCAGTTTGCTCATACCTTATTGGCGAGAGGGAAAAAGGTCGGATACTTTTTGAACAGACCTCGTACATTACTAGAAAGGCAACATTGTTCTATAAATCGATAAATAAGTTTTTTCTGTAGTGCATTGAAAGTGGGAATGAATTTATAAATAATAAATAATTAAATTTTCTTTTAAAAAAATCTTTAACAATGCATCATGGGCTCAAAAAATATCTAATAAAAATTATTACCTATAAAAGCAGTATTAGATTACACTAAATTCAGCATTACAATTCTATTAAAATTTAGAGTTTAAAGTTCTTAGAACTAATATTTTGTAGTCAATATAATTTTTTAGAACACTGTAGAATTATAAAGTACTAAAAATAAATAAAATAAAAATTAGTTTGATTTATTTATTTGGGGTAAAGACTAATAAAAAATGGGGAAAACAAGTTCTATAACAAAAAATTAAATTCACCTTCAATCATATATGCCATAAGAGTCCAGGGTGCTCCACTAAAACCTATTAATGGGACTTTTCCATTAAGCTTAGTTCGAGTTAAAGTGAGAGCTTCATAAACATAACCAAGTTCTTTAATGATATCTGGATTGTGATTTAAGCTTTTAACATCATCAGGAGTTTTTAAGGGTCTGTTTTAACAAATTGATTAAAGAATCAAATACAATTTTCAAAAATTAAACTAGTTTAAAAGCAAAAAGTACAAGAAAAAATTACTAAAGGACATTTTAAATACATTAATAATTCACTTTAGTTTAATCTAGAAGTACAGTAGACCTCAGTTAATCCAGATTCGATTTGACAGACAAAATCATACGAATTAGGCAAAGATCCAGATAATGCAAAACTTTTTATTAAGAATTACAGTAAACAGAAAATCATTTATACTTTCAGTTTTACCTGAGTCAAGTAAAATTTAGCATTAACTGAATTTGGATTAACCGAGGTCTACTGTAGTATATCTTATAAATATCTTACAGTGATTTTTAAAAGTTTTTATTTGTTAACTGTAGTGATGGGATGATTAATCAGAATCAATAAATTTTTAAAAATTGGAATCAGCATCAAAAGATTTTTTACTAAAATTTTGATTCTTCAAAATAATTACTAATTTATTCAATATTTATGTATTTGGCTTTTTTTTATATACCTGACTATCCTTGAGCATGCACATATATATAAAAACATTTTTTTTTAGAACAATACATATTTATAAGGATTATAATCATGGGTTGGCAGCAAATCACCATAAAAAATTGTCACCAAATGTCACTAACCTTAATAACATTATTGTTACTAACCCTAACCCAAATTGGTGATGGTTAACTGTCACTAGCAAATGGCCCCATCTTGTAATGCACAAGTGAATCAATCTTCCTTGAGGGCTCAATGAAAAGATCAGAGCAATTTAACAAAGTTTAAAAAATTACAACAGTCTGTTTCATCCTGTAGAATTATCACACGGTTTCTTATTCAAATCAATAAGTCAGGTGATTGCTTTATTTTAATAAATAACCACCTGATAATTGTATATTCTATAGCAGCAGTTCTCAATTCATTTTGAAGCTTGCATCCTGTCCAGAAGAAAAAATCATTTTTGCATCCCTTGCACCATTTGATATATTGTTTTTTGTAGAAGAGAAGTTTGGCAGAGAAGTTTGCACACCAAGAAGTCCCTTCTTGCACCCCAATTTAGAACTGCTGCTCTATAGTAAGGGTTGGCAACCTAGCTATGATTAGTGGGGCAGATTCAACTTATCAAGAAAAATTATTTGGCTAATATTTTTGCTTTTTAAGAGACTGAGTACTAACAATCTATAAGAGAGGAAAACTATGATACATTTAATTACAGCATGAGGTGCAAAATTGCTTAATTTTTATGTACAAAATCTGGTGTAAAAGGTGTAATAGGTCTTCACTTTAAATTTGTGTGATGGCAAGAAAGGTTTTGGCAGTTGGAAAAAGTGCAGCCTGCCATGATGTTATAAATTTAATTTTTGGCTCATGATATGCAAAGGATTGCTGACCCCTGTTCTATAGAATGAAACACACTGTTGTGGTTTTTAAATATTAATAAAATAAACTTTGTGTTATATATATACATATATATATATATATAATTAACTTGCAGACCACAAAATTTTTTAATTTAACATTAATTTTATTTGCCCCAATAGACTGTTTCGCCTGCCTGGGCTCGTCAGGGGGCGGTTAAAAATCTTATTCAAATAGAATCTATTTAGAATCTTATTCAAATAGGATAATGGTTCTATTCTATTTGAATAAGATTTTTAACCGCCCCCTGACGAGCCCAGGCAGGCGAAACAGTCTGTTGGGGCAAATAAAATTAATGTTAAATTAAAAAATTTTGTGGTCTGCAAGTTAATTATCTAACCGCTCTGACTCAACGTCATTGAGCACTTTCCTGATGAGCACCGACCAAAAAATTTTGAAAAATTTCATATATATATATATATATATGTATATATATACACAACATACAAGTATTTTTTTCATTTATTGAGACAAAAACATGTTTTATCTGATTAAGAAATTAAAAGATAAAGCAGGCTATAAAGTTATTTTTTTCTTAATAAATGAAAAATCAATATATATGTTATGAATTTTATTGAGCACTATACAAATGCATGTCAATTAATTTTTTCTTAATTTTTATATGAGTACATGCCACTATTGGAATGTTGGGGATGACAAAATTTATTAAATAATCAATATAAACAATAAACAAAATAGGTAAAATAGGTCCCAACACACTGCCTTGTGGGACACCATTACTGATGGGTAAATATGAAGATAAAACACTATTTAACACAAACATATTGTTTCATATTACAAATGAAAGTTTGTATCCAGTTTAAAATATTATTCAGTAATTTATAAAATTCTAGTTATGTTGCCCCTCAAAATTTTATATTAGATATGTATAATATATGACATTTAAATCTTTTTATTACAAAAACAATAAATTGCAAGAAACAATGTTGCAAGGTAACTTACAATGCTATTTAACTTTTTGTTTTAATTAATTTTTCTATTTGTAAAACAAAAAAGCTTGTAGGTGCTACATAGATTGCTATTGATAAAAATTGTAAATTAGTAAAAATCCAAAACAAAAATAGAAGAAAAGGTATACACAAATTCTATTAGAAAAAATACATCAAATTCAAACTAAAAATTTTTGTGTTATAAGCAACCATGAGCAATTTTTTTTAGTAAAACTAACTCGCAATCCTCTTATGGTTATTATCATTTCTTGAAAAAAATTTTTTTCTCTTGGTTTCTTTTTTATTGCCTCCTAGTGCTGTAAAGGGAATTCTGGGTTAGTTTTACTCACAAACATCAGTTACAGTCTCTTTTTAAAGAGACCCAAATTTTTAACAAATCAGGTATTGAAATAATTACACTATCATGCAATTTACTTAGGAAAAACTGGCCCTTTTCCAGGAACCATTTGCACTTCCATGCCCATTGCTTGAGGTACAACAAGAATATCAGAAAATATAATGGCAGCATCAAGATCCATTCTGGATAATGGTTGTAAAGTAACTTCACATGCCAATTCTGGAGTACGGCAAACAGTAAAAAAATCATATTTAGCTCGGACTTCTCGAAATTCTGGCAAATATCTGCAAAAGACAATATGGTACATTATTGCTCAATTTTTAGAAAGCAACGATATTTTAAGTAATGTACAAAACTTTTATTTGAAATATATGAGTCTAAAAATGATCACTAACTTGTGTTGGGATAAATTTGCCTTATTATATGTTACAAGTTAAGGTTTAACTAATTTTTAATAATTTTACTGTACAAAAATACATTGCCAAGAAAGACAAAATCTTTAACAATGCTTTAAAAACATGTACAAATTGTCACCTTCCGGCTTGTCTCATTGCCCAAACGGGAACTCTTTCAACAGTTTGACATGCAGCAGCTCGTAATATCAAATCATTCTTTACAGGTGGAAAATTGGTCATGACAGACTTATGTATAATTATTGATAGTTTGGGTATAAAGTAAAATAAGATTCTGCGTAAAAATATACTGAAAGTTTTGTTAAAGCAGGTAGAGCAATATGTGAACATTAAATGTTTGTTAAAATTGGCTCTGCGGGAGGTGTTTTGGAGCCTTTACTTCAATTAAAAAAGATTTTGCTGTACTACAGAATTTTTCCTTCATTTATTTTCCTCCCGCTTTTTAGACTGCAGCAACATTGTTTCAAATTAGTTTGGCACTTTGAACTCTTAAAAGCGTTTTTTAAAGTTTCAATCAGAGATGTACCAGAAGATGCAGTTAAAGATAGTCGAAAAAGTGTAAGTAATTTCAATTAGGGTTTGGGATTTCCCAGTTCTGAAAAAATCCGGGAATTCGGGTAGTGTCTGATCTAATTCCGGGATCCCGGAAAAAAAACCGGGATTCATATACACAAACCACAAAACCTAAATGCAACCACTATTACAATACTTGTCTGTTGTAATTTACACTGGGCGCATAATTTTGCAATAGAACCATATGCACAAAAATAAATGAATGGTAAAAAGACAAATGAACGAAAATTTAACAATTGTTACGTAATGCAAATCGCTTTTCCGGCAGAAAATTGGATTATTTTCGTGACCTCTCGAAATACAAAGTCGCAGCTGCCAATAGCGAGGAGATTTAATGCATTTAACGTTTTTTAACAGATGGATTAACTTATAGACTTTTTTAAATTAGATGTGATGACTTATCTCCGCTCTTAATGACCTAAATGCATCGTTCTAATTAAATAGTAGCGGTGTGACCTCGCTTTCGGCAGTGATCTATGTAAGGGCATGAAATTGATTTTATTGTAAAGTTTGTCGTCCAAGCCACGTGGCCCAATTCAAGTTTATTATAAATAGAGAGACATCGCTCTCATCAAACAGTGACCATAATTTTCGCTGATAGAACGGTGACCGTGATTTGCTAAATGGTCCGGTGACCATATTTTTGCTATATTGTGTTAACTAGCTGCGCGTGTGAAACCGCAGGTAAAAATAAACTCCTCTCCTTCGTATTTAAGTTACAACTATATTTTTTCTGGATCGGGCGTCATAGAGTTACGCATATTTAAATAAGAGTAGTTCGTAACTTAAAGGGTGTGACGGACTCGCAAAACTGCCTCGTCCTTCCAGCTCAGCACAAACGCGCTTCACGACCAGCACCAGACTTTATGATTTTATTTTATTAAAAACAAAACAATAGTTGCGGCGCTAGTCGGAAACGGTTTTTTAAACATTATAACACAAATTAGTTTCAATACATAGACACATTGTCCACAAATTTACCAACGATGTTGAGCGGACGAGCAAAGGAAATCAAACTACCAAATTCTCTACCAAAAGTGGACAACGTCCAAAGGGACAAATATATACCCAGCCAACAATGCTATGCAGGGCCCATGCGGGCCCTGCAAGGGATGCCCGTACGGGAACCGTACCGATTTGGCCTCCGGTGCTGCAGTGGCCCCGCATGGGTTTACCGCACGAGTTTCATGTGGTTCAAACTGTTTATGCAAAAAATTCCGTTTTAAAAGTAATTTAAAATGTTAGCTTATTAGCATGTTTTAATTTTTGATTACGGCTTAAAATTGAAAGCCTGATTAAACCCGTGCGGTTAGCCCATATGGGGCCACTACAGCTCCCGCGGCCAAATCGGTGCGGTTCCCGTACGGGCAGCCCTTGCAGGGCCCGCATGGGCCCTGCATAGCATTGTTGGCTGGGTAGCAGCCAAATAAAGTCTAAAAGACTCTGTCCAAATGCTAAGTCACAGCCAGCTCAAGTCGAAAGGCTCACCAATGCAGTGTGGCATCAGTTGATGCCCAACAGCCGCGCGAGAACGCACTAAAAGGTAGCGCTGATTATTCAGCGCTAATACAAAAGGCGTGCTGGCTCGAAACCCGTACCAAGTTCAGTTCAGTTCAGTTCAGTTCAGTTTTCTTTTATTTCTGCTCCGCCACATAATAAAAATGCAACTATAATTTAATAATAAACGTAAGACTGCGGATTAGGAAAACAAAGAAGCAACAAAACGAATGTACGTTGTAGCTTGCTACGATAGCAATGAATTATTTTATAGACGTTGTATTACAAAAAGCAAGGTTGCTTCACCTCAATATAAATTTATTTATAGAAAAAAAAGAAAGAAAGAAAGAAAGATAAAAATAAGAAACACATTAAAAATTAAGTTACTTTGAGGTCATTTGATAAAAACGAAACTCTACCGTGGGGGCGGTGCATTGGTGGGACCGTAGCAGAGTGTGGCTCATAGAATATGATCAAGCCTCAAAATTAGTGAAAGCTTGAACATACTCTACCAGCCGAACAGGCAAACAAACTCACCGAAAAAAATCCTGTTCTGGATCATATGATCATTTCAAAGAACAAATGCCTCAGTACAACAAACACACACAAGCAGAAAAAAAAGAGAATTAAATAATATTTTCATTACTGAACGAAAGATTAATGAAATTATAAACGTGTTGATATAAAGTCAAGACAAATTTGTTGCAAAATTATTCCAATCAGTGACGGTAAGGCAGTTGAATCGTCGGAGCACTGTTTTGTTCGAACATACAGATGATTTTTTGAAACATAATAGAAAGAAAACCAGCAACAAGTTGCATGAGGAAGCAATTAAGTAGTTTAGGTGTTAGATAGTTCTTCAAGAAAGAAAACTTTTGCTTTTTTATTGAATGCACTCAATGAATTACTCTTTTTTATGCTGGCAGGCAATTGGTTTCAAATTTTAGGTCCAATGTATCTAATAGATTGTTTGGAGACCGTATTTTTATATGATATGGATATAATTTGAGAGTTGCTCCTTGTGATCACATTGGAGGTTTTTGTTTGAAATACATTGTTAAACGCTGTAGGCAATTGTTTGTTAAAAAATTTATACATAAAAATAGCAATGTTTAACTTATAAAGTTGTTGTATGTTGTACATAATGTGAAGGAGTAAAAAAATTTATACATAAAAATAGCAATATATAGTAAGAATGGTCAAGTCAATCAACAAGCAAGTGCCGACAGACCTGTTTCGTCCTTATTAGGACTCGTCAGGACACTACAGCTTGTTGTTGACCCCAGCTGAAAAAGTTGAAAACTTAAACAGCTGGCACAACTTTCTGTTTGTGGTTTTTACACCTCAAACATCCAGTTGTGGACCTGAACGCTGGGTAGGTAGTACAATGAAAACAATGTTCCACCAGCGCAACTGCAAAAGACATCGCTAAACCGCAAGGGTATACTGGCGGCGGTTTAACTTATAAAGTTGTTGTATGTTGTACATAATGTGAAGGAGTCGCAAACTGCCTCGTCCTTCCTCCAACTCCTCACAAACGCGCTTCACGACCAGCACCAGATTTATGATTTTATTTTGCAAAACAAAACAATAATGGCGGCGCTAGTCCGAAACGGTTTTTTAAACAAATAAACACAAATTTTATGTTTCAATGCGTAAAGACACTTACAAACTTACCAACGATGTTGGGCGGACGAGCAAGGGAAAGTATCAAATTATTAAATTCTCTACCAAAGTAGACAACGTCCAAAGGGACAAAAAATGCAGCCAAAGATTCTAAAAGATTCACTGCAAATGAAGTGGCAAGCAACACTTGCCCAATACAACGTGGCATTACTTGATGCCCAACAGTCGCGCGAGAAGGCACTAAAGGGCGGCGCTGATTATTTAGCGCTAATACAGAAGTCGCGCCGGCTCGAATCTCGCTAGCGGTGACCTACGTGACAAACATTACGCGAACGACGTAACACATAATGTTGGTTATTTTTGTTTTCTTTGAATTTTTAATAGATTTTGAAATAAATATGCAGATTTTCTGAAGCTTATTTAGTAAAACGTTATGACCAAAACACCAAGTTGTAGTAATAAAGTATCTTATATGACTTAGAATTAAGGAGTAAAAAAGTGTTAATAGTGATTCTTTGTTTAGATATGGTTTTACTCTCATCATACAATATAAGGATGATTTAAGTTTGCTAAGTAGCATTTCCATGTGATCTTTCCATGTTAAATGTTCATCGAATATTACTCCTAAAAGCTTGATTGATGAAACTCTATCAATTGGTTTTCCTCTAATTGTCAAAAGAGATTTTTTTGTGTTTTATTTGAGCTAGATGTGCTGAATATCATGTACTTTGTTTTTTTAATATTAAGAGATAGTTTGTTAGCTATTAACCAGTTGTCAATGTTTTTCAGTTCTTTGTTTCCTTTTTGTACTAAGAGGTTGCTGTTTTTTGCAGAAAGAATTACGGTTGTATCATCAGCAAAAGACAGGTTGCTGCTGAATTTTAAGCAATTTGGGAAATCATTAACATATGATAAATAGTAGAGGAGCAAGAATTGAGCCTTGAGGTACAGAAGAAGAGATAGTTCTTATATTGGAGATATGTGAATTATAGTCAACCTGTTGAGATCTTCCAATTAGTAGCTTTTGAACCAATTATATACAGTCCCTCTGATTCCATAATGATAAAGTTTATTAAGCAATATTTCGTGGTTAATAGTATCAAAGGCTTTGAAGAGGTCAAGCAGAGTATTCATTTGTTCTCAAAAGATGTTGCAATATTAGCAGTTAAAAGAGAAGTAAGGTGACTTGTTGAATGTTTTTTTCTAAAACCAAATTGATGTTCATTAATTGCATTAGATTTTTCCAGAAAAGAATAAAGACAATTATAGACCAATTTTTCAAGAATTTTAGAGAAACAAGAGAGCAAGCTGATTGGTCTGTAATTAGATACATCTTTGGCACTTCCTTTTTTAGAAAGAAGAATTATTTTTGCATGTTTGAAATTGGAGATAAATTTTCCTTGTGATAAAGATAGGTTAAATATATAACTAAGAATAGAAATCACATTATTAGGAAGATATTTTAGCACAATAGAAGGCATTCCATCCCACCCAGCACTTAATTTTGGCACTAAAGTAGAGATAATTCTTTTTATTTCTTGTGGACATGTTGGGTAAAAAACATTGAAGATGGATTAGAGGTATACAAATAGTCTTAATATTTGGTTGTAGATGGTGGGAGTTGAGATATCAATTTGCTTGAAACAGTAGAGAAGTGCTCATTGAGTGTGTTTGCAATTTCAGTAGTACCCAATCCTACTTCGCAAATATTTACGCGAACGACGTAACAGAGGGATTTTGCTGACCTTATTCAAACAAGTTCAGCACGTCGAGGACGGATAAAGCTATTGAATTCCGTTAAATTGTCGGACAAGCCAGCATCTTTTTGACGAAGAGTGAATTTAAGAATCACGAGTCTTTCTTTCTAACAACATACTGAATTTACGAGTCCCTTAATTAACAAAAATTGAATTTATAATTTCTCTTTAAGTGCATATCGTAGGCTTTACTCGATTTGTCGATTGAACATGGCATATCTACAACTGAATTTTTGTTTTTCAATGAGCTAAAATGCGCTCTTGAACCAGTAAAACTTGCGGTCGAAGCTTTGTGTTGCAAAGATGCAACGCTTTTGACTGCCGAAAGGGTTTTTCAATTTTTATTTGTGGAGTTGCAGAAGAGGAAGTCGAGCCTTGCGGAAGATTTAGTTTGTGCCGTAAAAAACCGTGTACAACAAAAGACGACAACATGAAGTAGTTGATTTGTTACGTTATCTTCAAAATCCCAATTCATCGATTTATAATGAACATTATGCTGATGAAATACCGTCTTGTAATAACAGCGAAGAAGGTTTTATGAAAACTGCTACCACCTTATTTTGCCGTTTGTTTTGAGGAAGTGACAGCAATAAAGCAAAAAGTTAGGATGAGAACGAAGTAATAGACCTGGCTAGCAACAATCAGAAAGATGAAAGTCTTTTCAAAAGACTTTAGCCCCACATTGAGCATTCCACTAACTCCACTCCCACCCAGCAGTTAAAGACAATTGTTGATGATCAACGCCTAGTCAGCCAACTTCAAACCGTAATTAAACAGGAAATGAAAGTATTAGAAGCTACTGAAAAAAGGCCAGGGAAATTGGAGCAATTGTTCAAAGCTTTATTGAGCATTCCACCACGGTCAGTCAAACCAGAAAGAGCTTTCAACCACGCTGCCGACATTATTTTTGTTAAGGCACCCTGTCTAGTGTTCTTTCCAAACAAATGGAGTAATTCTCCAGCAGATGGAGAAGTTTATAAGTATCATGGAATCACATTCTCGAGTGATGGTAGACAAGACAACAAACTAAACACACGCATTGGAAAAACAAGTGCAGCAATGCGCCAGCTTTACCAATTAGTTGTACTGAAATGAGAGCTGTATACAAAAGCGAAGCTTTCTGTTTTTGAGATCAGTTTTTGTTCCTATCCTAATCTAGGATCATAAGTGTTGGGTAATGACCAAAAGAGTGAGATCCTGAGTACAAGCGGCCGAAATGAGTTTCTTGCAAAAAGTCAAAAGTTTATCCCTACTGGACAAGGTTAAAAGCACTCACATTCGTCAATCTCTCAACATCGAACTACTACAGTACTACTCCGCATAGAACGATCGCAACTGCGCTGGCAAATTTCTTCTTTTTTTTTTTTTTTTTCTATTATTAATTGTAGAGTCCCACTAAGACCATTGTATTGGTAATTGTAATTTCATCGGGAAGCATCTTGACTAGTAAACCTTAGGGTTGTTCCATGCTTCCTTGCCTTTTTTTCCTTGCATTATATTTTTTGTTATTGTTTTATAAGGTTTTGGGCAAAATAAAATAAATAAATTTATGGTATGGCCATGTGACACAAATATCTCACGAGCGAACAGCAAAGCAACTAATAAATGCTCTTCCGGGTGGCAAAAGGCCTAGGGGGCGTCCCTGAAGTCGCTGGCGGAATTATGTTGAAGACCTGGCCTGGTCACGTCTTGGAATTCCACCAGCAAAATTGCCGCTAGTGGCAGGAAATCGGGATGCTTAGAGATCCCAAGTCGAGCTTCTGCCATCGCAACCCCAAAAGGACGAGCGGGCGAAGAAAAATACACTTAACTAATTTAATGTTTTTCCTAAAAATGATGATGATAACAGTTCCGGTTTAGGTTCAGCAAGTTTATTTTTTCCGGTTCAGTTTAGGTTCAGGTTCAGGTTCAAGGAATAATGAAGCGGTTATGATAATAACTGGTTCAGGTTCAAAGAATAATAACGTTAAGTACCGGTTTACGGATTCGGTTCAACGCCTTGAGTTTAAAGTCGAATAAATAAACCATATTTAATAACTGTTTTTAATCTGCATAACACTTTCTTTTTTTATGTCTATTATTGCTCCTTCAGACTACGAACCGTGGCAATTTGTTCTTGTTGCATCATAATGCATGTTGAATTTCTAGTTAAATACTGTACGCAGTTTTATTCTGGAAATTAACCTAAAAGCTATTGTCTTTAAGTAAGAGAAGGATAGTTGACTGTAAAAAAAGACTGTTCAGTAATGAGTGCTGCAAAAAGTACTTTGTTATTTAACATGATGAAAACGTAGTTTGTCTGATTTGCCAAAATACTGTATCAGTAATTGAAGTGTACAATATTAAGTGTTACTATTGCATAAAGCATGCTGCTAAATTTGATGACATTGAAGGTCAATTACGGTTTGACGAAATAGTGCCGTTTAAAAAATGTTTAAGCATGCAAGAGGTATTTCATAAAAGACATTGAGCTTGTAACAAAACCGAGCTTTGAGATAACTGAAATAATTGCAGAAAAAGTGGAAAGCTTACAGTGCTGGTAAATTTATTCAGAATGGTTTTGAGTTGTTGACTAGACGTGGGTTTGCAGAAAAGAAATGTGTAGTGGAGCAATTAAGCCTGTCTCAGTTTACAGTGGCAAGGCAAATAGATAACCTTTTGGAAAATAACTTTATTTAAAGCAGAAAATAAACTAATGTTCTGCTTTTAGTATTGCTTGGGGCTAGAGTACAAACATTACCAATACTGTGCAGCTAGTTTTTAAGTTATGTCATTTATATTTTAACATTACATGAAAATTAATTCAAAAATTTTTTTACAATACAAGGAATAATAACAGCTGTTTTGGCTTGGTACTAAATTGTCTAACCTGGAGCATTATTACTATTCTATGATTGGCCCACTGAGAAAAATAGTTTTATACCCCTCGGTTAGAGCACTGTGAGTGTGATCAACATGTTTGTGGTTTAAACCTCATTGAGTCATTTTGTTGTGTATTGGGAAAGACACTTTATGGCACTTTTCCTTGCTTGGTGGTTTTGGTATTTGTCAAGCAGTTCTAAATTTCAGTCATAACTCTAGGAACAAATAAACCAAAATAAAAGTTTAAACAGGACAGCAATATCTTGGCATCTTTGGAAGCAGGTCAGGGTAATTGCTTGCCCTATGGTCTTACAAAAGGGAGAGGGCCGATGCTAGAAAAAAAAGGTAAGCCACTTTTTAGGGTGTCAGGTTTTTTTTTTTTGAAATATGGTGATCTTAAAAAAAAGTCGTCACTTTCAATCATTGTGCAAAAGTTTCATTTTTGTCCCAAAACCATAGCGATCCCTCAAAAAAAAGTTTATCACTTACAATAAAATAAATAATTCTTACTTTTGTCCTAAAGTTAAAATATAGACAGAGGGGCCATTACCATGTTGCTACTATGAAAAAATAGAGCAATATTTTGCTTAGGAAGCCCCACTTTTTAATGTTTTTAGGAGTGTCCAGGTGCACTTGCTCCATACTAAAGCCATCACTTGGTGTAGGTGCTGAACTATACATAGATTCCTTCTGCTTTTATAGATGTAATTGTGCAAAAGTGGCTTTTCCTCCTAAGTATAAAGATAACACATTGAAACTAACTTGACAGTAAAGCCAATCTGAGGTGTGTTATTTGCTTCAAAGTCATGAATTAAACTTTTGGTATTTAAAAAGCAGTTACACTGTTACATCTTTCCTATTAACAAAATTTAGTTATTGTTGTTCTGTTCAATAAATTTTTGGTCTGTTTAACGCTGTGAGATTTTTTTTATGATAGGGCTTGGGTTCTGTTAATATTGTCATGGGGACAGGCGAGTTTTGTTTGCATGATGAAAGGGAGCAGGTCAGGGTAATTGCTTGCCCTATGTATAGTGTCTCCTTTGCTTTCCTATGAATCCAAAGGATAAATATAGATAATTTATTCTTAGGTTGATTTAGAGCAGGGGCTCTCAAAGGGGCTCTGGGGCCCCCAAGAGGTTATGGGGCCTTTACTTTGGAGCTATGGGAAGAATCTTCATTTTGAACTTCAATTTACTTTTGGGATAATATTGAAAAAATCAAAGACAATTTCAAAGTGATGACCATTTTTTTGTTCTTCACTTAAATTTCGGGAAAAAATTAAAGAAATCAAAAACGGTTTTAAAGTGATAACCTTTTTTTATTTATTTATTTTTGGTTTTCATTTGACCTTTGGGACAATATTATAACCAGGGGGCCACAGATGTTTGAGCATTTCTGAAAGGGTGTTACAGACCACCAAAGTTTAAGAACTACTGATTTAAAGAATATAACAAAATAAATAGATGTACTTTAAGTTTTATTTGTATTGATAAAAACTTTATTGCTGTTAAGTTTAATATGTATGTAGAAGTAGTATAACTGCATATGGGTAACTAAATTAATTTGATTTAATTTAAAATGTCCTCTAAAACTTGTGGGGCTATTGGAGATGATGTATGTATATCTGAAAGATGCAAATCAAAAGATATTGATATGTGGCCTTTATTGAATGTAGTCAATTTTGAATTGCGATCAAGAATTAGGTTAATATATTCATTTGGTTCTTCTGCTGCTGAAATTATTTTTACAACAGTGGATAATCATGTAAGTTTGTTATGTTGTATATGGTTTAATTCCTAATACACCCTCTGACAAAAGTTTAAGACCACATTCTAATTTTCACTAATTCTGTTGGATGAGCAACCTAATTTTACTTTTACTTATAAGTTGCACAGCTCTCCTTTTATAATCAAGTTTATTCATCACATGCTTAAGCTAAACACAAATTGAAATTATGAACCACAAGAAAATTATGTTTTTAATATCTAGTACTTAAGTGTGACCACTCTTGTTATCACTGCTTGCATGCAGCATGGCATACTGCTAACCAGGTTGTAGTATGCCATGCTGGGGACATTCTGGGGACATTCTTTAACCCAAACTTTTTTGATTACTTTCTGAAGTTCATTAAGGTTGGAAGGATACTTTTCAGCAACTTTGGCCTTTATCAAATGCTACAAATTTTTGATAGGATTAAGATCTGGGCTGTTGCCTGGCCAATTCAGCACTTGCACGTTTTCTTGCTTCAGGAATTGTTTCACAGCCCTGCTCTGATGACATGGACCCCCATTGTGCATATATATTGAACAATTATGTAAAAACATTTGAAGCTGCAGCTTGTTTTTAAGAAATGCTACATATTTGGTGCCATTTATTGTTGTTTTAAGAAGGAAAAAGTACAGACTTGCTATTTTCATAGCTGACACAGCACCCACACCATTTGACTTGGGAGATTCAACTTGTTTTATTGAAGATTCATTGGAAAAGAGTACTTTCTTCCATATATCAATAGTCCAGTGGGCAGTGGGCATGTGCTTTAGCAAAACTAATGCATTTCTTCTTCATGTCTTAAGTCAGACATGGTTTTTAAACTGGTTTGTGCAATTTTAGTCCAAATTTAGTAAACAGTCGATGTTGGATAGTCCTTGTACTCATTTTATATCCTCTCTCTTGTAGCTGTGACTGAATTTTTTCTCCAGAAGTCATAGGTGAGCAAGTTACTATCTCTCTCATTTAGTGCTTATCTTGATTGCTGAAAATCTTGGGAAGTCCTGTTTTTTTCCTATCTGGAAAAGTTTCTTCAGTTTTGAATTTTTTTTTGATGGCATTATGGACAGCTGTCTTGCTTACCAGGGGTGTGGAGCTAGCAATAAAATCTATGGCTCTGTCTCCAACTCCAGCTTTGGCTTTTTAAATGACTGGTTCCAGCTCTAAGTTTGCTCTACATCTTTTGAAAATTCTTGAGTAGAACAGTTCAACATCACCAAGACCCAAAAAAGCAAGGTGACTTAGTCCAGAGTGAAGGTAAAGTTGATTCCTTTTTTTGATGTGAAGGGTGTCATACACATGGATATTTTGCCACAAGGCCAAACAATCAATCAACACATCTACAAAGGCTTTTTTTCAATGTTTCATGCAATCAATTTAAGAAAAAAGATGAGATTTCTGGAAAAAAAGCTCTTGGTTCTCTATCACGACAATACTCCTGCACACAATGCCTTGAGTATCTGTGAATTTCTGGCCAAAAATAACATCATTGTGTTGGACCAATTGCCACACTTATCTGATCTGGCTCACTGCAACTTCTTTTTCTTCCCAAAACTCAAAAAAATCACTTGGGGAATGCATTTTGAAAATGTAGGCTGTAGCAAAAAAGCTCTGAGCAGTCTCATAAAAATCCCTCCAAAGTGCATGGAAGCATGGGAAAGTGCATCAAAGCTAAATGAGACTACTTTGAAGGCAAAAAGTTGTAGTTTTCCATCAATGCTTATAATAAAGATTTTATGTTTACAGTCTCAATAATTTTCAAACAGACCTTGTATAATTTTTAATGTCATTAATTTAACTTCATTTCCTAATTTTCAAAGTTTTCAACTGTTTTCTTGCACTATGTTATCAGATATTAACAAAAGTCAGTCATGCATGACCTTATAATTTGTGGTTTGAACAAAAACAGATGAGAATAGCTTCTAAACCATTTATCCAAAAAGATTTTTTGCATATTTTTGAAATTACCATTATAAAACCATGCAAGAAAGTCTGAATACAGAAAAAAAAATCTAATTAAAGTCACGGGATTACAGGAGTCTAATAGTTATGCACAATAATGCTCCACAATGACATTCAATAATAGCAAACAAAATATGAAAGGGCAAATGAATGAAGTAAATGAAACAAGTTTTGTGCAATTGATAGATAATCCCACTATGCTGCCAACAATCTGGGTAATCTTTTTGAGCCTTGATTTTTCATAATTACATCTTGGTTATAATGACAAAAACGATTTTTTCTTCTTTTAACCTATTAACTGCTCTGGCAACTTTAGTTGCCACATTTAATGGGTTTAATGGGTTATAGGTGTTTAATGGGTCAACATAACTTGTTTTCATGTTGCTGCTTTAACTAATTTTTTCCAATTAGATAATCCCACTATGCCACCAACAATCAGTGTAATCTTTTTGAGCCTTGATTTTTCATAATTAAATCTTGGTTGTAATGGACAAAAATGATTTTTAGCATTTATTGGGTTTAATGAGTTAATGGCGTTTAATGGGTTAACATAACTTGTTTTCATGTTGCTGCTTTAACTAGTTTTTTCTTTTTATTCCCTTAATGGATTATCCTGAATATACATGTATGTCACAAGTGTATCTTTGTGGAACAAGATGAGTGTACTCAGGCAAAATCAATTTTCAATTTCATGCTCCAATGATTTAAATTGGTCTAGGGTGTTTCATTTTAAGGCAAACATGAGTCAACTTGAGTTATTGTGCACCTGGCATTTAAATTGTAAAAATATGCTTTTAATATGGCTGTTTATATAATTTAAAAAATGCTTTAAAATGAAACGACATGTAAAATTAATTGATCCATTAAGGATTAAAAGAAAAGTTTGCAAATAAGCTATCTCTCAAGCATAGCTTTTTTGTCAGTTTCTTTTCAAATTGGAATATTGTTGAAAAACTTGTACTGGACTGCTGTAGATATTTTTTTGCAAGTAAGGAAGATTGACAGTTTCATACTTGAACTAATATTAAAGTTTTGTTTTTGTTGATTGTGCTTATTTGGAAATTAAAAAGTTATTATCAAATAATATTTCAGGTATATTGTATGGGAACAAATTGTAGTGGTTGTCTTGGTGTTGGTGATAATGTCAATACTTTGGAGCCACGTCGTTTAAATGACTTTGATGGTTTGAAGGTTGTCAGTATTGCTGCTGGAAGTGGACCACATGTTTTATTACTGACAGAAGGTAACTTGAAATTCATATCTATGATGGATTAAGTTTCCAAAGCCTGTTTACTCTAAAGAGCAGTTGCAAGAGTACCATTTGTTTTTTTTTTAATTGATGGAATATTTACGGGTTTTTAAATATTCTAAATTGTTTCACTTTTTTTTTAGAGATGTAGAAATGTAATTTGATTGAGTAAAAAAATTTGTATTGGTTGATTGATAATCACTTGCATAGTATAATTTAAGTTTTAAACTAGTAGAAAAATTCAGAGAGTTATTATTTTGTGTGCATTCTTGAGCATACTAAATTAGTCAGTTTAAAAGTATTTGGCTTTAAGAGGTCAATGAACAAGAAATTGGCCTATACAGACTTGGGCGTTTTGTAAAATTTTAATATAATTTGGTACTTGACCTTTGATTATTACTGAATAAGTGTAAAATTTGTTAGTTTTTGATGGCATACATTCATTGACTGATGACCCAACATAGCATGAAATTAAGCAATTAAAAAATTAACTATGGATATTTGAGAGTTCTCTTGTGGGTAGTTAATCCATACCTTGCAATTATTATTAGTCACACCAAGAGCAAAAGTGATATCATAATGAACAAATTACTTGACAAAACAATTTACAGGCAATTTATAGGTAATTAAACTTTACATCACACACAATGAGGGAATTTAATTGTAACATTGTCTGTGGTACACTTTGGTTAGGAGTTCTTTACTTTTTTAAAATTCTGTTTGTGACTTTAAGATAATTTTTCTCCCTTTGGGATTTAAAAAAAAATGCAAGTGAACTCTTTGCTGGCTGTTTATCTTGAATATATTTATTATCTGTTTATTTCTGATTGTGGCTATTTTTACAAACATTAAAAGATTCGTGCAAGAAAGCAGTAACAAACTTGCTGGGATTTTTTGACTTTTGACAGCAGAGTTTCTTAACTTATCTAGTCAAAATGAAATGCAGTATGTTTTTTACTTAATTATGAAATAAAATGCAATCAAAGAACAGATACAGAGTCTTAGCTATTCTGTGGTTATTAGTCAACCATACACACCAGCAAAGACAAATAAATTAATATTTGCATGGAGAAAAATCAAAATCTGGTGCTAAACTCTCATTTGGTTAATATACAATGTTGAGCTGTAAATTGGCATAATGTTAAAATTATCACCATCCACAATTTCAATAATTCTTCATCTTTTGTACCATGCTCATTCTAATTTCCTGTCTGACTAATTGAGACTTATGGTTTTTTTTGGTGTATAAAATATTTTTATAGAAATTAAAGCTAGTTACACCTTACTTACCCTTTGTCCACTTTCACAATGAACAATGTTATAAATTTACTTTTCTGTATTTAATTTACTTGTGTTCTTTTACTGAAGGCCAGATTATTATATACCATTAGTATTAGAGCACTATAAAAGCAATAGTATAATTAAGCCTGAAAAGGTGTTTTAAAATGTATTTATGTAGTTAATTGAATTAATGTTTTCATTGCAATTTCTAAAAGATGGACAAGTATACAGTTGGGGTCATAACAGCTACATGCAACTTGGAAATGGTGGAACAACAGCCAGTTATAAACCATGCTTGCTTTCAAAAACCATAAGCTTTAAAGTGACACAGATTGCTTGCGGTAGTCACCATTCATTGGTTTTAACTTCTGAAGGAGAGTTATGGGCATGGGGATACAATAATTGTGGTCAGGTGGGTAATTTGAAAAATATTTTCATGTTTTCTTGATGAAGAAAGACTTGCTCCCTTTTATTTTGAATTATACAATCAATATACAGGGTGTTTCATAATTAAGGCAACCGATTTTTTTTAATATAATGGGAATTTGAAAAGTGCAAAATCAATTTTGAATGTAGTAATACAAAGGTAAATAACATACAAATCGAACATTATCCCATTTATTCGATGTAACCACCCTTGTTACGAACTACAGCCTTAAGTCTACCCACAAATGCATCACAGGCGGCACGGATCTGCTCTTGAGGGATTGCGTCCCATTCCTTCTTCAGTTTTGCCTTCAGAGCATCAAGAGAAGAGTGAGGACAAGCTGAAACCTTTGCCTCCAAAATGGACCAAATAGAGAAGTCCAAAGGATTAAGGTCCGGGCTCCTAGCAGGCCACAATTCTTTGCTAATGAAGGATGGAATTTTCCTTTGAATCCATGTCTGTGTCATTTTGGAGCCATGTGATGGTGCTGAATCTTGTTGGAGACTCCATGGCAAACCTTGGAAGTGTTTATCAGCCCAGGGTAGCAAGTGGGATTCCAAAATGTCGGAAACGTATCGTTCCGAGTTCAATTTCACCCCCGAAGGCACAAAAACCAGCGGAGATCTTCCAGACGGAGTTATTGCTGCCCAAATCATTACCGATTGCAGATTCTGACGTCTTGTTACGATCCTACCTTCAACTGAAGTAGAAGAACCCCAAACCCGGTCGTTCTGCTGGTTAACAACCTGCTGTATGTCAAATTTTTTCTCATCCGTGAACACCAAGTTGGGGAGCGTGCCTTGATCGATCTCATCCAGAATTTGACGACTTCTTTCCATTCTCATCCTCTTATGGTGTTCTGTAAGTTCATGACGATGAAGCATTTTGTAGGGTTTCTTACCAAGATCATCTTTCATCACTCGATACATCGTCGAATTGCTCACATTTGCTTCAGCAGCCAGTTTTCGATGAGATCGATGCGGATTACGACGTAGCTTCTCTCGCGTGTTTTTAACCAGTTTCGGGGTACGAACAGTTCGTTTACGACCACGTCCTGGTTTATCCAATGTTGTCCCAGTCTCATTAAATTTTTTAACGATTTTCCAAACAGTTGTTCGGTTCATTTTTAACCTTTTTGCAATCGATGAATTACTTTCGCCTTGCTTGTGGAACTTGATAACAATGTTTCTATCTGCTGTCATTATCTAAATTCTAATGTTTAGCTTTTAAGACCTGAATTGCAAAGACAAGGTTATAAGCTTCAAAATTATATCAAATTTGATGGCTATACATGTTTTTACAGGGTTTTAAATAATGGTCAAAATACCGTTGCCTTAATTATGAAACACCCTGTATAGTAGACCTTGGTTAATCTGGATTAATGCAGAATTTTGCTTAACTCAGATAAAAACTGAAAGTGTAAATGATTTCCTAGTACTGTAATTCTTAATAAAAAGCTTTGGATTGTCCGGACTTTGCCTAATTTGAATGATTTTGTCTGTCAAATTGAGTCGGATTAACCTAGATCTACTGTGTATATATGTTTTAGCTTGGTTCTGGATCTACATCAAATCAAGGTTCACCTCGTAAAGTTACAGCATGCATTGGAAATAAAAGAATCATCAATATTAGCTGTGGTCAGGTATACCTACTTTTATATCAATTTCCCTTTTGTGAAAATATTACTGTTTTGTCAATAATATTTATAGACTGCATCTATGGCTGTGACCGAAAATGGAGATGTTTATTCTTGGGGTTACAATGGAAATGGTCAGTTAGGAGTTGGAAACAACGTAAACCAAACCAATCCTTGTCGCATTGCTGGTTTACAAGGAGTGGTCATTGTTCAAGTATATTTATTGCTCAAAACTTGATATAATTCAAACTTTTTAAATAGAATTAAGCACTTGTTCTATTGGAGTGCATTATTTATTGAACTAAAGCATTTTTTTGTCCAGGTTGTAAATTTACTCATTGTGAAAAATCTTATTTGCTAAGAGTTATTTTTTTCCATATTGCTATATATTGATTTGATTAATTGAGCCTTCTTTTTATGATAAAACAGATAGCTTTACATTTTGTTTTAAATTCTTCTTATAAGTATATTTAGACTGAATGAAATTCTATAAAGTTTTAGCTTACTTTATGATTAGACATTTCTGTAAAATTTGTTTTTTAGCATTGATTGTAATATAATAATGTGATAAAGAAATATATCAAAAAACATGTATATGAATATACAAGGTGTCCATAATGTCCTGCACACATTTAAAATTTTAATATCTCAAAAACCGCATAAGGCAGAAACTTTAAATTTTGGACAGTAAATTATTCTACCATAAAGTTTTTTTGTTATTTTTTACAGGTTATTTTATTGTTAAAATAAGCAAGAATAAATCATTTTTAATAAAGGCATGGTTTGCAACAAATTATGAAACTTTTTGACCATTCAATAAAAAGCACAATGTATTCTTTGGTACCATAAATTGAAATCACCAACTGCAGTACAATGTAAATTTAGAAATGAGTTTGGACAAGACCCCATCACACTAACAGCATTAAGAGATGGTTTAAAAATTTTACGGAAACTGGCAGCATTTTGGATTGCAAAAGATTGGATAGGCCAAGCATTGATGAAGAGACTGTTGATGCTGCGCATGTAGCATTTCATTGCAGCCCAAGGAAATCAATTTGTGTTGCATCAAATGAACTTGCTATTCCTTGAAGCACAGTTCACAAAGTTTTACATAAATGATTTTGGCTCCATGCTTACAAGTTACAAATTGTTCAAGCTCTTAAGCAGGATGATCACCCTTGCCAAGCAGCTTTTGCTGAAGAAATTCTTCAGTGCCTTTATTAAAAATGACTTATTCTTGAAAATAACCTGTAAAAAATAACAAAAAAACTTTATGGTGGTGTAATTCACTGTTGAAAATTTAAACCTTATACAGTTTTTGAGATATTAAAATTTTAAATGTGTGCAGGACTTTTGGACACCCTGTATATACATGATTTAAAAAATGTTAATTTTTTTAGATTTATTATGATTGTTTCAACAGACTATTTCGCTTGTAAGACTCATTCAAAGACACAACATCTGAAAAAATAATACCCATTACATTGAAAATAAAAATCAAATCAAAATCAAAAATATAAATAAAAAGTTTAGTTTTGCTTTAAAACTCTTTCAAGTCATTGAGCACTCTACTGAAGAGCCCCAACAACTTATTTTTACAAAAATATATGATTATATTTGAATAAGTATGAAAAACATGGTATATAAATTTTGTTTCCAGTGTTGGCAGTTAAAGGTTTTATGAAGCCACAAAAGAAACATAAAGATCTAAGTTTATCTTTTTGTCAGGTAGCTTGCGGATATGCTCATGCATTGGCATTATCAGACAGTGGCATTGTTTATGGTTGGGGTGCTAACAGCTATGGTCAGCTTGGCTCTGGAAACAAAGCAAATGTTGTCAATCCTATACAGGTACTTTGTTTTGACCTATGTACCATATGCAGTTCATATATTAAACTGTTGCCACTTTCTCTTGTTCTAATTGTGATCTAGCTTCATAGAAGCTAAGAAGTTAATTTATTATACAATGCTATCAAGTGAAAATGATAGAAAGTGTGTTTACTGCCCTGCCAGTACAATTGTTTAACATTTTAATTGACTAACTTGTGACCAAAGAACATGAGCTCATTACTCAAGCATGTAGTTTTACAAAAACGAATTTTTGTTGATGCTATTTGCTTAAAATACTTTGAAATAGAAGGAATATAAAGTTTAAGTTAATTCAATATGATACACATTTTGTTGCAAAGAAGCATGTTAACCCCATCAAACCAAAGCATTGGTATTTTGCTTTAGTAATTGACCCTGTTTTCCAGTTCTCATCCTTAATTAAAAAAAGCCCTGTTTCAGACAAGTTTATTGTGCCCTAACTTCAGTTTTTTGAGGTTACGATGTGGCCTGCAATTGTTTATAATTTTCCAGCCCTGGTTTAGTGGATTGTGATTATACTGTATTGTAAAGAATTGAACTACCACTAATAGTGTCATTTGTAGTAAAGTTACAATTTAGACCAGCAGTGTTCATACTTCATAAAAGGTTTGCTCAAAATCTGTGGATCCTTTTCACTGTCAAACCACAGATGTATCATATATCGTTTACTTAACTGAGCTGCCTTTTGCATGTCCTGATTACGAAGTCTGCTTGCAAGACCAAAAAAAGTTATCTACTTCAAATAGAAAATGACAAATGTAGACTGCTTGAAACTATATCTGCTACATTGGCTCAATAAAAGTTTATACTTTAAATCAGGCCCTATTAAATTTTTTTAGACTATTGATTCTCAACCAATTGTGCCAACAAACTAACTGATAAAGCATTATTCCAAAACAATTTTTCTGTTTAAAAATTTAATATGTTAAATAGAAGATCTTTAGAAACTCTTTTGCTATTAATTTGATTTAAAAGTTTCTAGGAAAGACCTATTTTTATGTTGCTAATATGATTCAATCAATCAAACCTGTTTTTATTTAGTAATATTAATCTTTATTCTTATCAATCCTATAAAATATATGAGCATAATTTAAAATATTTTAATCTTCAAGTACTGGTAACCTACTTTTAAATAAAATTTTACAAAAATCACCTAACTATTGCGATTTTGGTTTAATGGTCTTTCAAATAATTTGATGCAAATTTTAGAATTGTACAATGATTTTTTGACCAAATTCGAAAAAAACAAGAAATTGTAAGTGTAGTAAAATTATTCAACAAAATGAAATAAAAATCCACTGAAAAGTAGCATACCTGTACCTACTCATTAGATATGATAATAGCATGAGGAATAAATAAGTCGTTTTCGATTTATTGGTTTTCTGTAGTTATAATCCACGGTCAGTTGTAAAAGTTTTTTTCTCGCATAATCATATGTTTTGTTAGCTAACAAATCATCACTTTGTACAATGTAGGTTGCTTGCAGTATTGGTCGAGTTGTGACCATTGCAGCCTCGCATTATTCTCATTCCTCAGCTGCGCAGAGTCAAACTGGGCAGGTGGGTTTGTTGCGTCATTTGTATGCCTTGCATCAGATAATCGCTTTCACTCAATGAATCTATCAGATATGGATGTGGGGACAGTTACGTCAGCAGTCGACCCCTGAACCTAAGGTTACCCACTTCCAGAATCTCAATGCTGTGTTTGCAAACTTCAGCTCTCCTCCGGTAAGCACAATGTAACTCATGTATGTCATATAAATACTATTTAAAGAGCAAGATCGATACTTTTTACCAATATTATTTTCTAGCTTTGGGCATCATGAATTATCAGTTTGTAATGTTTTACAATAAAATTTTATGATTCTCAGAAAGTTTAAAAAAAATTAGCAGTTGCTTTTTTAAAGCTTATAACTATTGTTTTATTCACGACTTATGGAAACAAAAGCTTAATTTATTGTGAAACTCAATTTTATTTCGATTCTCTTATACAGTATGTGCTTTTAATACGTATCCCGCAATTGCCAAATTGGCAGCTCGGCAATAATTTTTAGCGCCATCTAGAATTCAATTCCCCGTTCGCTATCGGTGGCCCCCTTTGCATAACAGAGAACCTCTTGGTGAACACCTTTGCCGGAAAACGTTTGCGGATTCTTAGCGGGGAACGTGAAAAATTCGCTATAGGAGACAGCTTAGAAATGTGGATATTTCGGAACTTATTTTATCTAAATATCAAAAAATAAATGCAATCCAAACTGTATTGTGAGTTTATTAGAGCGCTTTGCGATGTATTTGAACCTTGAAACAGCTAAAAGAAACGTACATTATCAGATTTATGATTTTACGCATAGCTACCAATTTAAAGATTTTGTTGAAATTTTTCTATAAAAAGTTTTACTCTAAAACAGGGGTTCCCAAACCGGGGCGTGGACCGTAAGTGGGGTCAGAAATGGTCAATATCTTGGGTCGCAAATATACCTAAGTGATGGTTTTTGTTAATACATTTCAATTGTAATTTTAGTTGTCAGAATAGTAAACATTATAGTTTATTTTTACAAGCCACACACGGCGGCGAGATAATATAAATAGATCTATACTTCTACAGTGTATACTGTATAAAGATTTATATATACAGTAGATTTTAGTCAATATCGCGTGTAAGTTGGAACTTTAGGTCTACATTGCTGTGTTTATTTTGTGATTTTAACTATTCAAATATAAAGTTATATTCCTTTAAACCTGTACGCGATTTTGTATGTAACTTATGCAAAAATGAATATATGTAGATATTTTTCTTTCGGCTATGCACGCGATCTCTGTTTTAATTGACCTGTCGCACTGTGAGCGAAGGGTGCGTTAATGCAGTGGTTCCCAAAGTGGGATCCGTGAAGCACTTTCAGGGGGTCCTCAAAAGAAATTTCCTGTATGCAATTTTCCCATTAACTATAAAAAGAAGCTATTTAAATTTTATACCGCGATACGTCAAAAAACGTGAAGGCTTTGCGCTATTGTTCACCACAGGGAATTGTGTCAACGGCTCGTTAATTAATAGAATGACTGCAAAATAGACAATAGATGGAAGAGACGATAGGCTACAAATCTCTAGAAAATTACAAGGGATCCGTCATGGGAATTTTTTAAAAAAGTTTGGGAACCACTGCGTTAATGTACTATTATTAGTATTAGCGACCCCATGTGGTTTCTTATGAGCGACCGCGATATGGGAATTTAATCAGGTTTTTCATTGTAAGAATTATGTAATGTATTTTTATTCTGATTAAGTTGATTAATAGTATATGTACTAAATAATTATAACATGTCCGAGGGTGATCGTATATTAGCATTTGGTTATTAATAGTTTATGTTCACGAGTTTAGTAGTTTTTAGATGTGATGATGCAGTTATAAAAGTGGTTTCTTTTTTAATACGTATTACTTATTCCTAAGTTGCTAAGTTGTTCACAAATTGAAGGCCTAAGATTGTAGACCGCACTCACGCACTCACACACGCACGCACGCACGCACGCACACACACATTGAAGGCACCGTCACACTGAACAGTTAAAAGCTCTGAATGGTGTGGTGCTGAGAAAAGGTTGGCCACCCCTGCTCTGGAACATCCATTCAGAAAAACGACCTGGTGTCATGGTTGGAAGTATTTGATTTAGATCAGCTGGAAACCAATGCTGGTTTGTCACGAAAGAGGGGAATCCCTCCACCTGTCCATGTCCTCTGCTTTCGATGATGAATCGACTTCTGACTTGAAAATTTCTGCTGGAGGAAAAATTCTTCATGTTCATAAAGCAATTCTAAAAATAAGGTCAGTTGTCTTGTTCTGATAGAAAAAATATGGTTAAAGTAGCTCACTCAAAAAGCGTTGCTCATGTATTTTTTAGTTTATTTAATTTGTCTCTGTATTTATCCTCCTGACTCACAGGAAAGCGACGGAGGCGCTAATACATAGGGTAGGCAATTACCCCGACCTGCTTCCGGAGATGCCAAGATATTGCAGTCTGCTTGTAATTTAATAGAGATATGATTGAAATTTAGGACTGCTTGCCAAGACCACCAAGCAGGGAAAGTGCTGTAGAGTGTCTTTCCCAAGGACACAACAAAATGACACGAGTGGGTTTTGAACCGAGATCATGTTGATCATAAGGACGGCGGTTTAACCACTCGACTGCGCTGCCGACTATTTAAGACCCATTCTTCATGCCCTTGAGTGGTGTATCTTTCACTCCAAGACATGTGCTTTTGAATCTATCACCTTATTTTCTACAGGGTGATTCAGCGAAGTGTGCACAAATAAAAACTCATCTTTCGGACTTATAATTAGGTCAAATGAAACAAGTTATATGCTGTGAAGATAGTAAATTTAATAAGCTTTTAGAAAATATACAAGTTATTCAATATAACCCTCTTTGTTTTTGATTACTTTCCGAAGTCGTGGCAGAACCTGGGCACATGTGGCACGCACCACTTCTGGGTCAATTTCGTCCCATGCCGATGTCAATTTTCGCTTTAGAGAGTCCAGATTTGGATGAGAAGTACGGCAGGCTTTTGTCTCTAAAATAGACCATAACCCAAAATCCATAGGGTTCAAGTCTGGTGAAGACGGCGGCCAAAGCTCTTTCTCCCAAAAACCTTTGAAATTGCATCGAACGTCTATAGGCGAATGCTGGAGGAGAAAGTCCTTCCCTGGGTCCAAGCTTGAACTGAGTTGGCCGTGTGGGAGGTTGCACCGTCCTGTTGAAGAGTAACTCCTTGTTCTCCGACTACTTCTTGGACCCAGGGAAGGACTTTCTCCTCCAGCATTCGCCTATAGACGGTCTGGTTTATCTTGACCCCTTCTTCAATGAATATGAGAGGAGTTTTCAGCCCTTTTGATGTTGCGCCTGCCCATACCATTACGGAGGCGGGTTTTTGTCTTCTGAAAGAGCTGCGACGCTCAACTGGGACCATGTTTATGTCTGGAAGCCAAATCCTGTCATTTTGATGGTTATGGACAGCTTGAACAGTGAAAAGTTTTTCGTCTGTCCATAAAACTTGAGGCTGCGTGCCATCGACAAGTTTCTTGACCAAAACCTTTGCTCTATCGAGCCTTTTCTTCTTAGTGGCCTCCGACAAGAGATGTCTTTTGGTGAACTTGTATGGGTAGCGTAAGGTTGTAAGAGTGTAAATAATAAGAAACTGAAATGTTAATAATTGAAAGTTAATAATGGACGAAATACATGTACATAAAACTAAGAAAAGTATTTGTGCACACTTCGCTGAATCACCCTGTAATTCTCTATCTGTCTTATCACCCCTTTCCGCTCCTTCACCATACTTAACCTCCAAATCCCTCTCCGACACATAATCACTCCTTAATGCTCTATCTGAATCTAAGGTAGTCCACTTTCAATGGATACCTGGTCACTCTTCCCTTTCTGGCAAAGACTTAGCTGATTCTCTTGCTAAAGTTGGAGCCTCTCTTGACCCCTCCAAGATATCAGTATCCCTCTCACCCCTTATTTCCTCACACAGACTATTCCTCTACACCAGTTGGAGACACAGTGTCCAATCTGGTCTCTTTTAACATCAAATCCCTTCAGTGTTTCCTGAGGAGCTTATTTTCCCTCGCTCTGCTCGCTGTACTCTCTCTTGTTTACGCTGCAACGGGCACAGCACTCTCCTTGGCACTTATCTCCACGGGGTTGGTCGAGCCGAGACTCCTTGATGCAGCAACTGTTGTTCTGAATCACAGAACCTTTCTCATCTCGTGCTAGACTGCCCTGTACTCGACCATCTGCGTCGGGCCATATTCGGCCATTTTTTCTCCATTCTGGACCTCTCGTCCCGTCCGTGGAGAGTCTCCCGATTACTGGGACTCCGCGGAGTTGATCCGCGCCCCCATCCCCAGGAATGGGTTGGGTAAACCCACCACCACCACCACCACTATTCAAGACAAAAGGTTTTTTTTTGTAATAATAATATCGTTTTATAACTTGACTTCTTGAACCCTATTTTAACCTCTTGAGGGAACAGATTATGAAGCAGACGCTACGCGTTCTGAGTGAGGTTGTTTAGGTTTTCTTGTAAACGTGCTACATATTCGATGGGAGAAATTACCATTCAAAACTAATATTTCCGCGCAGGTGCGGCCACTTTCGTCGAATGTTCCAGGAGCCCTGGGACGAAAACGG
Source organism: Diplosoma virens (assembly GCA_963680785.1). Taxonomy (NCBI): domain Eukaryota; kingdom Metazoa; phylum Chordata; class Ascidiacea; order Aplousobranchia; family Didemnidae; genus Diplosoma; species Diplosoma virens. The sequence goes on along the minus strand of OY796897.1, from coordinate 33,734,043 downwards.
TCAGGATACGATTGAAATAAACGGATACAGTTATCCCGTGGTCCGCTCTTTCCTGCGCTGGTTATACACGGACCACGTCGAGCTTCCTGCAGAGGACGCCATCGGTAGGTTGAGTGGTTTGTTAATCGCGTTTCATTGTCCGAAGTCATTTGCTCTGGGTGAGAAGCGAACTCGCATCTTTTACGATCGCTGATCATATTCAGCGCTCTTGTCCAATCTTCTGATTCAGCTGCACTGACTCGAATGATCCAGTAATGCAGAGCAAATGTAGTTCAACGAACCGGTATCGATTTTGTTATTTCACGACACGTAACGCTCAATTGCTGAGTCATAGGACGTTGTGAAACTTCTTATTGTAATTTTGAGTTTTTTGCACAAACATGTTTTCTATAGAATCAATTTTGATCTAAAAGAATTTCGATGTTAAAGAATGATCTTTGCTTGACGGCTTCCACATATTGAAATTGTTTTTATGCTTCTTGCTTTAAAACAATCTTGTTTTTCTGTACATTCGTTTGATGGGTTAGTTTCGTAAAGAGTTTAGCAACCTTTTCAATCCAAAGAAGCCTAATTTTACGATTTTATGAAAAGATTGACTAAACCCTTGGACTGTCCGTAGAACGTTACGCTGTCGAATTCACCACCAGCAGAGGGATTTGGCCTGTCACATTCTAGGCTCCAAACCCTAGACCTTAGGTGGGAAGCCTGTGGCCTCCGTTAGTTTTCTGTGCGGCCTTTATGACAATTTAAAAAAATTATAGAATTATACAGTATGTCAAAGATTATTGGTGATAACAGGAGACCTTTTATTTTTTTTAGCGATTACTAATTTTTAGTGACAAAAATCAAGAAAATGGAGAGATTTAAAGGGAAGATGTTTTTTAGTAATCACTTGGTTTTGGGCACGAAATTTAAGAAATCCGAGACCGATTCTAAGTAAAGATCTTTTTTTTGGAGATCACGTCCCAGTGAGTCAGCAGTCGCCCGGTTACCAGGGCTGGGGAGTAGTGGTGATGTTGGAGGTACTCCTATTTCCTATTCCGGAGTAATATGTTTTTTTAATGCTACTCCTACCCGGGAGTACGATTTTTTTCTTAATGTTACTCCTTTTCCTATTCCTACTCGTCCATAAATTTATTTCGTCATTGTCACATGATTCATCAGGCTACTTTGCTACAACTATGATATAAATTAGATAGTGTAGGGTTACCATATCTGAACAGGCGGAAATCCGACCACGGGGAACACCCAAAAATTTAGGTGTACCAACCAAAAATTTTTGGGAGAGTCGGACAAAATAAAATTGTCTGAGATTCTAGGATGAAGACCAGAAAAAAAGTTCTTCACTTGGAATCAATCTTGGATTTTTAATTTTCGTGACAAAATCAGGATGTTTTCTAAAAAAAAGGTCTTTAAACAACCAAAGGCAACAATCATACGAATTTCATGTCCATTTCATGTCATTTTAAAATCTTTATTCTAAAACTCTAAAATTCCAGACATTGAAGAATTTTATACGAGATTCCGGACGGTATGGCAACTCTAAGATAGTGCAATATAACAATTTATAAATAGTGCAGTATAATAATTTTTACGTTTGTATGTGGAATATAATTGAAGGAGTAAGGAATAATAAATACTTTGTGTTACTCCTACTCCTTGGAAAAACTTTGACTCCTCTTTTTACTCCTACTCCCCAGCCTTGCCGGTTACTTGGTGCAAAATCAAAATCGATCTACACTTTCAAACGCCAGGAATAAGTTAGACAAGCAAATTTTTAAGCTTTTTGTTGCCAGACTTACCTGTCGTCGCCGACGTAAACCAAACGTTTTATCCACCTGCATTGTGCACGGGGTGCACCAGTTTCATTTAAAAAAATTGTTAAACTTGCTTGGTCTTTAATTCATTATTTTATCAATTTTCCTTACATGTAGCCGCTAGTCAGGTGGGTCTATATCTTTATTCGATTAATTTTTCTTGACCAAGTTAAAAACAATTGAAACTAAATAAATGCGCTTTGCAGTTTATTATTTAAAAAACAACTTATACTCACACATGGCTGATCGATTCCACTAAACGAGAGAAATTATCAGGTTTGCTCGATCTTGCCACAGCCTACTGCGAGGACGGATTAAAGTTTCAATGCCAAAAACTGATTCGCGAAGGCATAAACGAAGACAACGCCGCCATCTTGTATGGTGCTGCTATTAAGTACCAAGCTGATGTAAGTATTCGGTTATGTCATATGTACTCATATTAAACTAATGTATTCGTATTTTCTATTTTAATGAATTAAATCCCAAATTTAAATTTAAGCCTGGAAACGACAATGCTTTTTTTCACAAAATATATTTTTGTTTAGCATTTTTCGGCGTCAAGTTTTTAACATGTTGAATAATTTAGTTAATATAAAGTTTGCTGCAAAAGTTAACAATTATTTTTACCAAAATCTTTTCTCTGTAGCTTTCTTTGTAAAACAATTCAATATTTCTCTACAGCCTACAGTTTGCATACAATTGATATATTATGTAGCTTGTTTTACTGCAAATTCGCCCAAGTCAGCGATCATACTTCGATAAATACTTGTTTAACTTTTGTTGTGACAGGATTTGAAACAGTTTTGTTTTCGCTTTTGTCTCAACCACATGACGAAGGTGGTTCAGACCGACAGCTTTAAGCTTCTTGATAAAGAAATTCTTCTTGATTTTGTTGTGGAATCCGCGAAGAAAGGAGCCTTTAAAAGATAAGATGCCCGAGTGTTTGTATTCGTTCTTGATTATTATTTTTTTGCTTTTATATGTGCTTTAAAAAAGTTCTAGTTTTCTATAGATTAATAAATGTTGAGTTTTTATTGAGGTGTTTAGTTTGTCGATAATTACTTTAACCGAGTTTTAAGTATTCCACCGACTGCACTTCACCTCACGAATCGGTGTACAAGATAGAAGCAGCACAAAGATTTGACAACGTTTTAAAAATGCAACAATATGATCTGCGAAAATGGCATATATTTTGACCATCGTCCTGTGTTATTGGTCGTGTTTTTTTCGGCAAACATTTTCTTGCGCCTGCAGTCTCTCAGACGTTTGACACGACGACATACACAGCGACACGACAACATACACGACTGGTTGGTTAAATGTTGATGCCGTGGATTCTCATTCACTGCGGCGTTGTTTATTTATTTATTTTATCTCTATGTTCTTTATAATAATCATATATGAAATTGCATCAATTAATATTCTGGATTACATAAATCTGCTTTTTGCACAAAAAACGTTTCTATAATCAGCGGTTTGAGTTTAGTCCCTGTTTTGGGAAACGTTTTTATGTAGGAGCCACTTAAAATGTTTACTTGCACTTAAATTTTCTCCTTCATACATATAATCCTGTTTTAGTGTTGAAGCAGTTATTAGCAATTTATTCTTTATTAAGTCCTTAGCAATGTGTTTTGAGGTTAAAGTGGTTTGTTGATATATTATTACTGAATTGCCATTTCGTTCGCCAATCTCCCAACGTTTTAATGACCTTCTTTTTTGTGACGTCAGTCAGTATCGAATATTTGAACGTGACTAAGCAATAAATCTCGAATCTCTGATCGCCTACTGCGCATCTTTATGTCACAGTGAGATCGAATCGACGCGAATACTTTGTTTGAGCTTTGTAAAAGTGGCGCTCCTAACGTCACGCGACGCCTCGCTCATCACCGTCTTTTGCGACGACGAATGGTGGGTTTACCGAACTGTTAGCTTCATGTATCCGAGTTGTCCGCTTTTCTTGACACAGATCGTCGGTAAAGTGTCAAGCAAGCGCACTGCCTTTTCGCGATTGTTTTGTGACATTGCTTTTTGAACTGATCTTTTCCTTAGTTTTTGTGGTGTAATTTGTGATTTTGTTTTGTTGCTTTTTGCTCCTCGTTTTTTTAACACTAGAGTTCGGTGAATCCGCTACCACATATCAGTATCGCCGCAATTAAATTATGTCAGAAATGTTTTTTTTCTCATTCTGTTGGTGTATTTTGAATGCATCACATTGCTTTATATAGTCATATATTTCTTTTATATAGTTAAATTGTTAGATTGAGGCGGTTTTTAGTTTATTCTTTTTGATTTCTACATGCAACCTTATATTGTTCAGTGTTTAGTTTATAATCTAATTAAGGCAAAGTTATCGTAACGCACAGTATTTTTATTACTAGCATTTTTTTGTTTGTTAACAAAAGCAAACAATCTCGTATGTAGAGTGCCCATATTAAGGTGTTTGCTTTTGATTCTTCATTTTATCAACCTTCTGTATAGGCAAGTGTGCACACAATGAAATAGTTGTTAGTTTGCCGTTCGAATATATATTAATAAGAAATATTTACTTTGATAATATTTAATAAGAAATATATTAGTAAGAAATATTTATTTTTTTAATGTTGTCAAATAAATTTGTATTCAAATAGTTTCGTTTGTTTGTTGATTACTTTTAACACCAATTAAAGCCAAATCGGATAAATAAACGTCTCCAGCCTGGCATCCAACAAATTAGTAGCGACTTTTAAATAAAAAGAAAGTATCCTAACAAAATAGCAGAGCTTTCTGAGTAAATCGTAATTTTATATTCGATTCCTTCATTTCGTTATTAAAAAACAAAAAAAAACGGAAAAAACTTTTTAAAGTAAATTGCTAAAAATATAGTGGCGAGCAATAAAGTAAGACTTTTTTTATTTCATTAGATTTTTCAAAATAACTTAATTGAAATTGAATTATATTTTTCAAAAAAAAAAAAAAAAAAAAAAAAATCAATTAATATTGGATTTAATATAATTTTTTGTGCTCTTTTGAATGATATATTACTTGATAAATATAATTCAAGTTTAGCAAAGTTATTTTAAAAAAATCTAAAAAAAGAAAAAACTCTTACTTTTTTGCTCGCCACTGTAGCTTCTACATAACGCCCTTGCTCTGGCAATACCAAGCTGCGATCGGTTGGCAACCACTGGGATCAATTAATCTCAATCAATCCATTTATTCAAACTAACTTATCCAGCATAAAAATACGCAGTTGTATATAGAATTTACAAATTGCAATATAAAAAATGACCAATTACCTATTTGCAGTATTACATTATTTGTTGGATATTGTTGTTGTTGTTGCCCCTTCTCCAAGGATATCTTGGAGGAGCCATCCCTTAATCTCTCATAGAAGCCAATCTAGATTCCCCCTCATGGATTACATCTGCTGCTTCTAAAGGTTTTTTTTCCACGGACTAGTGGTATTGTTTTGTTTTGGTACGTGACTGTAGTTAAAGAGGTGATTATGTCATATGTGTGTGTGTCAACCATAGTGGGCAATGAGCATTGTGGCATGTAAATTTCATAGTTTACTGTTTATAGGTAACTTTGCAAGAATGGTGATTTGTTTGCTCTGAGCTGTGCTAGTTTTATACGCATGTAACATGGTAATGTTTGTTCTAATAAATGAATGTTATGGCAGTGGTACCGGTACTCGGTACTTTTGGATAATACGATTTAATGGTAATGACTAAAACTCTGTCATACATTGGATTTCACTTGACATTTAAAAATTATATTCAACAAAAGGAAAACAATATCGTACGTATCCAACTATTCACTTTCAAATATTAATTATGCTTTGGATGTAAAAAACATGCAATGAATATGTATTTAACTTGATTTTTTGGATAAATTATGCCTTGGATATATGAAAGGCTTAATGAATACGTTGTCTTATGCTTTGTTTTTTTTGTTAAAAAAATTTGTCAAGAATCGTACTAATTTCTATTTCACCGATTACAGTGGTTTAGTCAGAATTATTTCCCAACTTTTTGGGCCTTTTTGGACCTCTATTTGCAAATCTTGTTTATCATGGACCCCAATCTTATGTCACATCAATTTTCTGCCCAACCAACGAAGAAAAACAAAACAAACCCAAAAATAAATAACACAAAATCCCATAAAAATAAATGCTTACAAACAGCATACCATATTTCCGTAGGGGCAAACGGGACGCTCGTTTATAGACAAAAATTCGTCCCTAAAAAAAAGGGTTCTCTAAGAAAAAAGGTCTTCACTTCGAATCTGTCTCGAATTTCATGGTATGGATTACTTTACCAGGTATTTAACGTTGACAAATTTTGTCATATTGTCGTGGACTTCTTGTGCGCTCATCACGGACCTCATTTTGGGAAACTCTGGTTTTGGGGATGTAGTAAAATTACTTAACTTCGCTGGCCGTTAAATGTTATGGTAATTTTTTATACTTTTGCTTGCAAAGCAACGAAATCAGAATTTTATCAAGTTTCTTTCGAATTGGTAAGAATATGAAATCTGGTGTTTAGTGAGTTTTTGATTTTATGCAAAATATTTCCATTTTTATGTTTAGACAACAAGAATGTTCCTTGCAAATGCAACATCTTCAAACTATTTGCTACACTAAGATTAAGTCCTATAATTTCTGATATACGCTTTGGTTTTCCGATTAGCGCCGAAAGCGCTAAAGATTTGACATATTTGCACGCAAAAATGCTACTTTTTCCAAAGCTACATTATCTTTTATAGCTAATCTTTTTTATATCTTTTTGTATTGCTTCTCGTCTTTTAAGCGGCTTGTTTTCCGAATTTGTTTTTTGCACAGTAATTACTATATGCACAATAAACACAATCTTTTTTTGCACAACTGGTGCAATGACCATATACAATTTTTTTATACATATTATAATCTATATATACATAGTTTAGTTGCCGTCTCCCTATTTGCAACCTTTGCTCTATTTTGTTTTCAATTATCATCAATTGTTCTTTTGGATGCAAATAAAAACAAACTGCTACTACTACTATTTAATAGCCTACAACGTCTAGGCGTTTCTATAAAACAATTACTAAAAAAGCTGTAAATAGTAGACGGGCGCTTTTGTGCCATTATCTTAGTTTTCGACTTCCCAATAACGTCGACTTGAACACTGAAGGCAGCCTGCTGTGTGTTTAAGTAAAAATTCCAAGTTTTATTTATTATACCACAATAATCTTAACATATCGATTAGTTTCTTTTGATCATCTTAAAGGAATAGCTAAACTTATTTCTGTTTTTGCTACGTTCTAGATATGCAGACGTATGTCGGAAAAAATAATGAAGAAATTTTTCACGATAGATTTTTATATTTCAGTAACACAATGCGAAAGAAAATATACTGCTTTCGCTGGTAAGCTATTGCAAACCCAAACAAAATCAATAATTTTTACTAACTGTAACTTGCAAAAGAAAGCACTTTATTATCGATTATAGCTGTCTGATTGGTATTTAACAGAATACGCTTTTAACAGCTTTCCGAGATAGCCGCCAAAAAATGTAAAATACGCGATTTTATGACGGGAAGGTCGTACAAAAATGCTCTAGTCATTAAATGCTCCCGCAATGAGCGTTAACTCTATTCACACTGGGCATTTTAAGAAACTTATACGACTGAAAGGGTGGCGAGGCGGAAAGTGCCCGCTCTCATTGTTTGCTTATATTTCGACAATTAGCAGCGCCAAAAGTGTTAGCCTATTCAAGGTTGTATAGAAAAAGAATTTCATACTCTTTCGATAGAGATACTTAAATATAATAAAATGTTATTTCGACTTGAAAATGCGAGTTTTCGAAAGGTAGTCAACTTTTGTAAATTGGCCGGAAAGCGGAGATCGTTTTCAGAAAGTTAACGACTTCGGCAATTAATTGATCGTATGATTAAAAGTAAAATTTCTTTCACAATTGTAATCCCCTTAGGGAGGTTACTGCTGTTCACAGAAGAAGAAACTCTTAGGAAAATCTGATTTCATTATTGAAATGCTTCGATCTTAGCAACAACGAATGTTTTTCAAATTCATTGGACTTTTTTGACAATTTTGGAAATAAACTTTTCATACAATTAAAAGAACTACTATTCATTCCAAGAAAAAAATTGAAATTTTAAGTGTCACATCGTACTTTTTTAAAATTATTTCAAAATGTTATAACAAGCCCAATTAAAAAATTAGGATTGATTACTTTGATGAAATTAATTTATTGGAATTTTTGCAATTTTCAATCAATCAATCAATCAAGGTTTTATTTTTTCGTCCGTTACACAGCAGATAATCATATTAAAATGCACACATGTGGTCGAAAAAAAAGAAATCAGCGACAAAACAATATACGTTGTAACATGCGCCAATTCAAGGTTACAAGTGTAAGTTTTTTTAGTAGGTTAGTCTAGTCTACATAGTAGAATATTTTATAGTCGAACTGGACTAATGTTCTGGCGTATATTTTTTAATTTTAAATTTACCGTACATTAAATTATTTACATTTCGTCAGAGTAGGGCTGCCCAACCCGAGACCCGCAAAATCTATTGTTGAAGCCCACCAAGGAATTTGCAATTACATAATCGATCAAATTATTGCAATGCTTTGAATCAATTTAATGAGGCGCAGAAAACTCGGAATATATAATTTTGGTCTCAGTAGAGGTTTTTCGCTTTATATAAGAATAAAACATGTAGGTATATCAAACTGGTGGCCTTTTTTGTTTGGTCTTTAACTAAATTTGTGGTCCGAATTCCTATTATCAAGGAGGTTCATTCAAAAATAACACATTAAAATTACGTAAAGACAAAAAAGAAAATACTTTGATTCTGCACTGATTGCTACCCTCAATTAATAAACTTTTCGACAAAAGTTGGACCATAATGGTTAAAAGATCGAGTATCCCTGCGTTAGAATATAAAACAACCTAACATTTTCCAAAACTGTCATTATCATCAAAATGAATTTCTACCAAGAGTAATTTTGGATTTTAATATTGATTTGGTCATAACTTACGACACCGAAATTTTTTCTTTTACAATTATTTAATTTATGGTACGAATTTTGACATTAGAATAAAAAATAAAATATCAGTACAACCAATTGATAATATTGCACTCAAGCATAGCACAATATACAGGGTGATCGCGATCTTCCCGTCGTTTTACAATCATAAATAAAAACGAATATTCCTGGTTGCAATTTATCTAATGAAATAAATATTGATACAAAATGAATTAAAATAAGTATGGTGATGTCAAATGCAAATGCAAGCATCAAAAAAGCAATGGTGATGTCTTACAAGTAGAAAAATAGTAATGAATGCTAAAAGTTTTTGCATTATCTGTGTATACAAAAAACGGCGGAAAGATAGCGATCACCCTGTGTATTCTATTCGAATGTCTTTTGACCTTGTTTACGTAAATGTTCGATACAGTCCACAGCATAATTCAAAGTAGAACAAAAGTCCTTTGATAATCTTCGATTACCTCAAGCAAATTGCGACAAATATTTCTTAAAATTTCACTTTTTAAATGAATCTATATAGTTCGATTTTTTGGTCATTTTTATTACACGCTCAGTGCAACAAAGAAAAGTAGGCTATTCTATTTGGAGTTATTTCCAACATAAACTTACAAGGAGAAAAAATGAACGCACACCTATGTAGATATTGTACTCTATAAAAAACAAGATATAAAAATGAAATAGTTATTCACATAAAGTCATTTATGCTAAATTTTAATACCGGTGCATAGTATAGTAAAATAATTTCTACTGTTTGTTCTTGTTGCAAGCAAAAATATAAGAAAAAAGCTGGATCAGGGATTTTTTAACTCTGCTACATTTTATGTGTCATCTGCTTGAATAAACACAAGTCAAATAACCTCTGTTCACGGTTTCCGTTAAGTTTAATATTGACACTTAAAAGTGATTGTGCTATTTTTTATGGTAATTAGAATTTTATTGGTTGATTTCACTTCAGAAACCTCTTTTTATTCTGTTAAAATTGGTCAAAAATTGGAGTTTGAATAAAGTTTCAAGAAAAACACTGATATTGGATATGTACAATATGTAAAGACATAGACTGACGCTGGCGTATAAAAAAATGATACAATTAATTATATAATGTAAAACTTCAAGCGCATAAGTAATTAACGATCTTTCTTCAATTTAATCAAAACAAAACCTGATATTTAAACCGATAAGTTAAAACAATATTTTTTCAACCAATTTTAATTTTTTTGCTTTTTCTATGCACATTTAAACATTAAAATCGATGGAAAAAAAATAAGACAAAATAAGCTTCATCACAAACCCATCATTCGTTTTCAAGATTTACAATTTTTATTGATTTTTATCGTATTTTCACTCTATTTATCCTCCAGACTCGTACAAAAACGTTGAAGGCGTTATATTAAGGACGACTTTCAGCGATGCCCATACCTGCTTATTCAATGCTATAGATGCGCGCCCGTAAGCAGCCAGAAAATCTAGCAGATAATTGCTTTAAGAGATGCCAAGATATTACAATGGGTTGGAATTTTTAATTTAATTTTTTAGTTTTTATTTGAGACTTAACTGAAATGCTAGTCTACTCAGACTACCCTACTAGCCTGAGTAAGCTAAGCCTAAACAAAAAGTACTAAAGTGACTATTGGCTATGAAGTGTGTAAAGCGTTCCTAAACTTGACCTTACTTAAAATTAACTAGTAACTAGTACCAGGAAGATGAGGAAAGTACTGGTAAACACTTAACTATGACAAATGTCAATTTGTGATAATACTACTAAAAATCAATAAACTCCTTTGAAGCAGCAGTCGATACGAAAAACAAAAACATGTCGCAATGCTTGCAAAAAAACTTTCAATGACCCTAAAATTAGACGGAGTACCGCGGTACTTCATGAAAAAAGCACCGCGGTACCGGTACTCGGTACCAAGTACCGATGGTACCGGTAACGCTACAAAAAAGTACCGCGGTACAGTACTGCGGTAATTTAGCACACGGTACTGCCTGCAAGGTGCTCTAAAAAGCATAGACTTACTCAGTGATGGCTTTAAAAGGGTGCGAACGGTACGTCTAACGGTTCGTACCCCTCCTAAAATACATCAAAAAGTGGTCCGCCTACACAAAAAATTTGCTCTATTCACCAGGACGTTGATGGTATGTCAAAAAAAATAAAATAAAAATGTTGAATCAGTGGTTGCAGCATGCTCGTCTTCTCCTCGTTAGATTGTTGTCAATTGTGCTTCTTAAAAGACGTTTCTTTTTTTTTTAGAGATCGCATTGTTTTGACACTAAAAAGTGACTCTCCATACTTTGGATGACTCAATAGTGAACATCTTTTTTTCTTTTTTTTTAAGAGATCACTTTGTTTTCATACACTAGAAATGGCCTCAGCTACCTTTTTTTTAGTACATTAAATAGTGGACCCCTCTTACTTTTCTTGTACCGGGCTCTCCTTTTTGTAAGGCCATCACTGGACTTACTCTACGTAATTAGGATTGTAAACTAGGAAAGGTTTTCGGACCAAAACCAGGACCACTATTAGTAATCGTGTTTTCGACTTGCAAAACCCTCATGAAAAATTTTTGCTTACGTCGCTGCTCCTTTAGACCAACGTTTCCATAAGCGCACCCACAGGGGGTTTGGGGGTCAAAAACGTTTCTTGAAGAAAGGTGATTAGAGATATGCACTTATACGTAAATAACATATCAGTGACAGTAAAATAGTATGGTACAAGCATTTATCGTTTTTGCGCTTTGTTCTTTTAAATTAAAAATTTTATTTTATTTTAGATAAAGATATATTTTATTAAAGATTTTTCTATCGTCAGAATTGCGCCAAAGTCAGCTAATCTGAGTAAAATTTTCAAAACCAAAAAACATTTTAACATAAAGTGAGGTCTTCTATGCTTCACCTTAAGTATCTAAGGAGAATCTCTAAAAGAAACTCGGCTATACTCTAGAAAACACGATAAAAAATTAAAAATATACTCCAATTTAACAAAATTAGTTCTTTATTTTTACAAAAATTATTTTAACATGCTGATAGATGGGTGGTTTTCAAAGTTTAAATCATATTTTTCCCTTTCAAGACTTAGCTACAGCCATTACTCAAAAGTATTTGACAAAAGTTTTTTAATAAAAATTTCTTTTTGTTATAAAGTGAAAAACTTTTTTGGTTTTTATTCATAAGTGAAACACCGTGATCTTATCCACAAGCTCCAGAAACTTCTGCAGGATAAGCACATGTTTACAATGATCATGGAGCTTGTCTGGAAAAGAAGTTTTACTCCTACTACTTAACAGCAAGCAAAGTAAGCTTGGCCATCAAAGAAATGGCGTTCTTTGAGAATCGATATTAGTTGCTCTTCTTTTTAATATTTATACGTGTGATCTGTCTTTTCAATCGTCAGAAAGTTTGCTTTTATAGCCTATCTAGCATTGTTGTACTTATTTGAAGACTGAAAAGACTTGGAAGTCAAGACATGACTACAGTTTCTACCAGTGATGTAGTCGAGACCACAAACGTGGAGACCGAGACCGAGACCCGATAATTTTTTCGAGACCAAGACCGAGATCGAGACCGGCAAATTTCGAAACCTAAGGTTCGAGACCGAGACCAGAAATAATCGAGACGGAGACCGAGAATCGAGACCGAAAAATTTTACGAAAATATAGTCCGTTTTATTATTTCAAAAACCATAAATTTCTATTTTCTAAATAGTAATCTAAGATTACTTTTTAATTAAACAAGCATCTCAATCATGTTGAAAAGGGCTTTGCTCAAGTGTGATTGCCTCATAAAACAACCCGTTTTAAAAACCCTTTCAACTAGAGCAAAAAAGCCGAAACAATGTTAAAAAACTTTAAGAAAAAATCATTAAAAATTTTTTTCAAAACCCAAAAATGCTGAAGGCACGTTAATCACGAAAATGGTTGAAACTTGAGTGACCGGTAAATTCCACCCCGGTATATTTCATCATAGTTAAATTCTAACACAGTATATTCTACAACGGAAATTTGTTAGGTTTTGAGGGTTAGGGTTAGAGTTAGGGTTACAGTTAGAATTAGGGGTTAGGGTTAGTAGAGTTAGGGAAATAAATGTGCTTGTCAACTACTGTACTCTGTCTTGGCAGCTTATAGTGTGATAAATCAACAACAATCTACAAATAAAATGAACCTTAAACATGGTGTGATATCGTGGTGGAATATACAGTGATAAAATATAAACTACAGCGGTGGAATTTGCCGCGGTAAACTGTGTCATAGGGGAACTTACCGCAATAAAATACACCTAGAACCAAAACTTTATTAAAATATTTGATTAGCTCGGTTATCTGTGCTGGTGCGTTGTATTTGTTGGATTTGTTGGCTATGTTTGATTTACATAAAATAGAATTAGTCTAATTAATCACCTAAAAAGATTTGGAATAAGGACAAATTATACAAACCAATTCGTTAGTTTTTTTTTGTATTACCCCTATTTATTTTGTCCATCTTTGGGTAGGTTAATCAAAGTAATTTTTAATTATTTTTTCTTCTTTTCTATTTCGTCTTATTAGCAATTTGGTAATTTGTTTTAAGCAATTAGATTCATACAATGGCGTTTGCAGAAATTTGTTATGGGGGCGGTTGAGAGCCGAAAACACGATCACTAAAATTCGTAATATTTTTTACAAAAGGAAACCTTGAAGCAACAAAAAAAAGCCGCTTTCAATATTCACTTAAAAAACAATTAAAATTAATTATTTATTCTTGATATTATTATGTATCTTTATTTTTATCCTCCTGACTCCCTGACTTACAGGAAATTGTCGGTGATTCACAGAAATAAGATGGTAAACGGGTATTTGGCCCAAAACGCCTCAAGGTCCAGCACTTTAAATTTGTCCTTGGCTGGTGAGTTAAATTTTAACTCGAGAAACTGTTCTTGTGGTTCATTAAAAATATTGCCTATTTCGCGCTGTAATATGTTTCTTGCTTCTCATCTACAGGAGAATTTTATTTGATTAATCTTTTTTTTTTAAATCAAATAAATTAGTTTTATTTGTGTTTTAATTGGGACTCAAAGTTACCGTTTATTAGAGCAAAATCCAATTAAAGAAAGCTTTCTAGATTCCGTTGTTCAATTTGATTATTGCTGAGGTCAAGTTTCCTGTCATTTTGATTATCAAAATTAATAAGGAATGTGTTGTAAAACATGTTAACAATCGCGCCCCCTGGAAAATTTACGTACGCCCCCCAGGTTAAGAACCACTGAACTAAACCATTTATTGACTATGTTTATTCAAAAATTTTACAAGGCAATAAAAGGCTTTCAATTTCATTTTGCAAGAGAAATTGTTTATGGTGAAGAAAGCAGTAAATCATCATAACCACATGGAATAACAAAAATATCAAAAAATGTCCGGTCTCGAGACCAATTTAAAAAGTACGAGACCGAGACCAGGTCATTACGAAACCAAGGCCAAGACTGCCAGCAAAAGACCGAGACCGAGACCCTGAAAATTGGTCTCGAGACCTTCATCACTAGTTTCTACTGTACTTATTTCCTTACCTAGAAGTTGAAACTCGTTTTTTCAAAAGCGGTGCGAGCAGCCTTTTATTCAAATAACCAAAAGTGCAAACGTAAGCTAAAGGTTTATAACAGCAATAAATCTTTACCAATCTGTCCGGTCTCGACTTATCTTGGGGTAAAGGTGGATAGATCGCTCACATTCCGTTTCCATTTTGTGGCATTGCGTAAAAAACTATCTTTCGCGTCACTGCTGAGGCGAGTTGCGAAGATGAAGTGCTGAGCAAAAGTATTGTATGCAGCTTTCCTATTGCTCAAAAAGCACCTTGCAGTTGCATGGGTTTTTTTAATTTGTAATTAAAGTTTGGGAAAACTTTTGGCTCATGACCAGGATCACTTCTAAAAATCGTGTTTTTGAGTTGCAAGCTTCCCCTTAATAAATTTCTGCGTACGCCACTGAATGTTTTCGTTTGAAATAGGTTTTAATGGCGGAGGCTTTGTAGGACGTCACTTACCGCAATTCACTTCGTTTCAGCTGCTCTTTATCAACCAAGTTTATAAACAAACTAATTTTTATTTTCAATAGCGCGTGCTGAGTGTTTGTGAAACGAAATTTGACCTGAGGTTAACTTTATTGGGTCGGCCAGCAACTGTTTTTTGGCTCAAATAAATGTTTCTTTATTTTTTAAAAACTTTATGCTCATGTGACTGGGCGTGGAGTATGCATTCACGGATGAGTCAAAATTAAGAAATGTTTTTGTTGAAAGCCATCACTTGAATAACGCTTGAACTAACGAATTTTACACAAATAGAAGCTTGATTTAAGAACAACCCCCGAGCCAATTTGAACCCAACCAAACTAAAATGTGGCAATTAGATACTAGTCTGCCCTAAACTTTGCCTTGTTCCAAGCAGAAGTTAATGATTAATTAGGCTTTTGTGTTTGATACTTGCAGTTAAAAATTGGAATGTTTACACAACCGCTATTTCCATCAATCTACAAAGGCACTCTTACTAACTGCTTTACTTCATGGATAGGTAAGACTAAGTTTTTTGCAGAAAATTAGTTTTTACAAATATTTTAAATTTCAAACGAATTTAAGTCACAAAATACGTAATATACATTTTGCAATGATAATAGCGGTAATAGCTAACCGTATTTTTTTGCATAATTTAAAAAAAGAAGCAGGGCTACCAACCATAAAATAGTAAAGTAGGTCGACCAGTTTAGTTCGCTTATGCAAGCGAGGTATTGCAGTCTTGATAAATGTAAAAATTAAGCTCAAGAAAAAAACATCAAGTCAAAGATAAAAACATAAATTTTTATTCGGATTAATCACAAATAAAGATGAAAATAAACATAAATAAATTAAATATAAATTTAAAAAATAAACTAGTGTATGCTACTGATATTCTGATACTCAGAATTGATGTGACTCTATTTTTGATAAAAAAGTAATTTGTTTTTATCGGTCACCAGAAATAACAATATTTTTGTACGAAATTACAGAGCTTCTAAATTCCTTGACTTTAGTGAATAGAAACACAGCAGCAAATGCTTTACGTGACTCAGTTTTTTCAAAATGATAAACAATAAAATTACAAGCGGAACCCCTGGGTCGCCGTTTTCTACAAAGTTTTCGAATTGACCTGATCTGGAATCGAACTAAAGTATAATTGCGGCTTGTAATCAATGAGCAGAGTGGAGTTAAAGTAAGATTTTAACGGGAACATTAGAAACTTTTTGTGTGACGTGGACAGGTAAAAAAAAGAATTTGTAGCCTACTTAATAGGCTTAACTAGTCTTTTGTTCATAGCAAAATATATTTTCATAAGAAGGTTTAGGCTACTATGTATATTCCCGGCGAAGCACTACAAAATTCAACTTGAAAATATCTAAAAGTAATCACACAATTTGCCATTCTTAACAAAAATCTCAGCTATATATAACTCAACTCTTTTTTAAATGTATCAAATAAATAAATTAACATTTTAAATGAATGAAAGCCATGTTATTTTTTTGACAGCTAAATATTTCAGCATTTCAACTTTATTTATTAACTGAATCACAGACAATGTTACTGCATTTACAAGACCCAAATTAGTTCCGTGCACTTTAATATATTCACCTTTATTTCATTGTTTATCTCGAAATTATTATGATTTGGACAATCGTCAAGATGATTTGGACAAAATTGTAGTGCTCCAAAATTTCTTTGGCTGTTGCAACAGAACTCCCAACCCTGGGTTTTTCCACCCAGATCTGAGTTTTTCTTGTCCTGTCTGGGTTTCTAGGTTTTATTTTAATTTTTTCCTTCAAATCTGTTTTTTTCAAGAAAATAAATATTTATCTCTTTCTTTCTCTTTCCCCTTCTCGCATCTATATAAAATGACACAAAAAAGGTCCCAGTCCCATAGGAAAAAGATCCGTTGAAAAAAGAGCCCAAAAAAAGGTCCCAGTCCCACAGAAAAAAGATCCATTGAAAAAAGAGCTCAGAAGGTCCCATTTAGGCTAGTATCAATATTTTTGAAAAAAACTTTTTCACAAACCTAAAGTAAATAAATATTTATGAAAATAACAATTTTATACAAAATAGTTTTGTTAGCAAAAAAGTGCCCTGGATATGTAGGACAAATAATGGCAAAGTGCTTTTAATGCATAAACTGAAAAGCATATTGCTTGTAAAGTTTCTTTAATTTTTTCTCAGAATGATAAATATAGGTGTCTTAATATTTTTATATAATATTGCATATGTCTCTTATTATTTTATATAATATTTTTCTAAAATATTGCAATTTCTAATAATAAACAAATTCATTCCAAATTTGATATATTTTTTTGTAAAAATATAGTATCTGTTTTTTTTTTTTTTTATGCAATCTGGGTTTTTATAAAATCCATTGCTGGGAGCCCTGTGTCGCGGCGGGTTACCCCTAAATTCTCCCCCGGTAAATTACACTCCGATAATTTACTACTATTAAGGGTGAGGTGAGGATCGTGATCTTTGTCGACGAAAAGAAAATCCACAGTTTCCGATTAATTTTTAGAATGTACATGGCCGGGTGGAATTTAGATTAAACCATTGTGGCTGTAAACCTTGACTACAATTGTTTCTATCCAACAAAAAACAGGAGCCTTTGTTTTGAATTTTCGGCGCCCCAGCCTATAATTAGTGATTTATTTAATTTGTGTGCTAATCAAGGTGTTTTTCCAAATTGTTCGAGCCAAATTTATTCGTGTATATAAAAAAAGTAATAAAAATAAAGTTACAGCACAAACTATTGGCCAATAACATTATTAACCAAGTGTAATAAAATAATCAAAAAAATATTATTTTCTCGATTATTTTCATATCTTAAAAAAAATAATTACTTAGTGACAATCAATTTGGATTTCATTTATTTCTTTCACTGCTTTTGCTATAAGTTAATTGCGTGATAAATTAATCAAAAATATTGACAATGGTTTTTGCAGCTGGTGCCGTTGACCAAAAAAATTTTGTTCAGGAAACTATATAACTTACTTGGTATTAGGGACACAGGTTTAAACCTGTTTGGAAGTTATTTAAGTAATCGTTATCAAATCACTATTGTTCTCGGAGACTATTCTAGCAATGAAAAAGTAACAATTGGAGTCCCAAAAGGACTGTTTTCGTCCGTTATTATTTCTTTTGTACAAAGTATTACTGACTTGCCTTTTTCTTCTGAATTAGATTCAACATTGTATCCAAATTAAACTGCAATGATTTGGTCCCATTTTGATGTAAATTCATTGAAAAATTGAGTAAACACTGGATAATCTATTTGAATAAGTATTTGAAGAAGTAAAAATCTATACTATGATTTATAATTCAAAACTGTCGAAAACTTAACCAGGTACAAACTCGCAATGAATGGTAGATCCATTTTACAATGCATAGACAAGTAAGATATAATATATAATACAATATAATATATACATAAGATACAAAGACAGGATACATATAAGATACTTAGGATATATAAGACAGGGAAAATTAATTTAAAAAATTTTCAAAAAGAATCACAGATACATATTTAAATTCAGATACTAATTCAAATTCAAATACTGATTCAAATAGAATGATTTATTTGAATAAGTATCTGAAGAAGTTTTAATAAGCGAAAAGTTATAAATTGGGTGGTATTTAGCTGAGATTTTTTGTTAAAAATTTTTTAAAATTGATTTTCCCAGTCTATGTATCCTAAATATATCTACCACTCATTGCAAGTTTGGACCTGATTTAGTTTTCCACAGTTTTAAATTATTTTGTGAATTTAAGTTAAATATGTACAACGTTCCTATTTAAAGAGTTAATTTTATTAAATATTTAGTAGTTTTAATTGATAAGGATAAGGATAAGGATTTTATTTTTTTTGTCAACGACCAAGACATGAAAAGTCAAGCAAAACAAAAAAAAAAACTGTAAATGCACTACAACAACATTTGGTCGCTATGACTAGATGCCAGCGAAAGACCATCAAGGTCACCAAAGTCAGCTAGCACCTCAAAATACTTTAATTATTTAATGTTCAGTTAGGCTACCATTCAGTAGAAACAAACAAATAGTACACACCAATATGCAATGACATACAACAGATATCAAAACAAATTACAGCTGGTACAAAGCACACCGAGAAATTTATAAAGAGAAAAACAAAAAATAAACAAAAAAAAAACAAAAAAAAAAACGCAACACATAAATCTAAAAACAAGTAATATAATTCATTAAAATAAACTGATTTACAGTATTAGTAGCCTACATAAAGGTGAAAAATTCCACAAAGAAGAATTAAAGGTAAAAAAAAAAAAAGAATACACAATAAATATGATTTTAAGCAAACAATGTAGAAAAAATAAAAAAGAAACATATATTTCCTTTTTTTACATTATATCAAGTTAATTGAAAATAACAAAAACAGTTCTATTAATAATACAGAGGGCATGCAATACAAGTAATTAATGCAATACAATTGTGATAGGAAAAATACAGTATACATACGTTATTAAAAATATATATAATTGGTGGATTTTGAAGAAACAGCATAGCAAAAATATCTCATGAAACAAAAAAAAATAAAATAAAATAAAAACAATACATAACATTAAGAAAACTGATATATATGTATTATTCATAACACCATTTTTTTAAAATAACTACTTTGCTTATCAGTATTTTTCATAGGCTTTTGAAAGAAATACTTTGTAATTTTTAATGAAAGAATTAAAAGATAATTTTTTTATATCACTGGGTACAGTAGACCACAATTTTGCTCCAATGTATTGTAGCCTTTGTTTACCAGATTGTTTTGTTACAGAATGCAGAAAAAAATTTCCATCAGTGCTATATCTTGTTAAATGTTGATGCACACTGTTTATTTTATCATAATAGTTATAAAAACAATAAGGTAACATATGATTTTCAAATTTAAACATAAATTTAACAACTTCTAGTTGAAAAAGATCAAATAGTTTTAGCACATTAAATTCTTTGTATAGCATGTTAATTGGGGTCTTAATGTTCTTAAATAAAGAAGTCCTTATAATTCTGTTTTGCAATGTTTCTATGGTCATCAAGAGTGTTTTGTTAGCCCGTCCCCAGTTTAAAATAGAATATTGTAAGTGCGATTGAATTAATGAAAAATATAATATTCTTAAAGTACTCAGTGGCACATAATGCCTTAGTTTATAAAAAATGCCACTTGTTTTTGACAATTTGCTGCATATGTTAGATACATGATGATCCCAATTTAATTTGTCATCCAAAAAAATACCTAAATATCTTACATGATTTGTTTGTTTAATTTCATTTTTTCCTATGGTTAATTTAAAAGAAGATGTATTGACGCTTTTTTTACATATAACCATATATTTAGTTTTATTAAAATTAAGAGATAGTTTGTTTGATTTAAACCATGAGTTAATTTTCTGCAGTTCTATATTCATATTCTGTTCGAGTATGAGTAAATTTGGATCAGCTAGATGTAGATTTGTATCATCTGCAAATATTGTAGTAATACATTTAGTTGCATTTGGCAAATCGTTAATATAGAGTAAAAATAATAAAGGTCCCAATACAGACCCTTGTGGAACACCACAACACATGTATTTAAATTCTGAAAAGTTATTTCCTATTTTGGTACACTGTTTTCTATCTTTTAAGTATGACATCAATAATTTCCAAATTTTACCTCGAAAACCATATATATTTAATTTTTTTAAAAGGATGTCATGATTTATTGAATCAAAGGCTTTACTAATATCAAGGAAAACTGAACATGTAATTTTATTACTTTCTAAGTTAAGAAGAAGGTCATCATACATGATAGTAAATTAAAATAGTCAGAACATGTAGATTATTTGAGTCTTCAGCTCGCCAGGTGCTCGGGATTGTTTTCTAGACTGCATAGATACGTCTTCAAGAAAATACTTTGCTTGCTCTATTATAGCACCGGTATTGTTTATCTCGTATTAGGTATGGTATTTTAACATGGAGAACAGTTTTTGATTTATTGCTAAAACGAGTTGAAATTCGACTTAATCGTATTTTATGAATCGTAATTAATGATTCGATATATACAGATCTAAGAATGTTGTACAAATTTTTAAACACGTTAAAAGTATCTTATATTTACCATATAGAATTTGGAAGATTTATGTGTTATTTACAAAATGATAAACTCTTGTTTTCTTAATTTTTTAAAACAAATTAATAAAATTTCTTCTCATGAGACAAGACTAACTGAAAAATCAATCTATATTCTTTCTCGTGGTTGCAAAATCGATTGACCAACTACTATTTTCTCATAGAAATGTAAAGTTTTGAAAAAGTATTGATTATGTCATTAAAATCAAGCATTGGGTTTTTTTCACAAAACCTTTTGATGATCACCTATTATCAAAAATATCATTATTGTTTTAGTTTGATTTGTTTTGCTTTAACATTGTTACTAACGATAATGTAGCCAACATAAAAGCCATAGTAATTTAATTGGCTTATTTGTATTGTAAATTAAAAAAAATTATATGTTCAAAAATCATACGTGTGGCTGGACCAAGGGCGCCAGGAGCGAGAAGGGGACAGGGGACAATTGTTCTCCTGCTTTTTTGCCTAATTAAAATTGCTCCCCTGCATTTTTAAAACGGAAAGGCACAGGTGGGCAGATAGCCCCTCCGAAATTTTCGGTATGGAATAATTGGGTTAGATTTGTCACTACAATCACTACAATCAAAACGATTGGAACTTTTTTAACCTGAACTTGAAGATACAAATTGGTAAGTTAAACATAAATTCAAATAGACAATTTTTTTGGTCTTCAGCGACTTTTTGGGACGAAAATAAAGATTTCGAACACCAAATGGAAGTGATGACCATTTTTTTAGTCACCACTAGATTTTTGCGCTAAAAATATTTGCGGAACCAAAATGGCAACTCCGTAAAATACTAAAAATCATGATATGAGCAATTAACAATAAAATCTGCACAAGATTGTATTGCCCCCCAAAATTTTTCGGCTTTTAAAGTTATGAATCTCTACTGCAATTTTTTCTATCCAACAAAAAGGTGCTTTTGTTTTAAATTGTGCCCCCTTTCAAAAAATTTCGGGCGTTCCTGGGTCGGGTTTTACAGTGGCCGAAGTGCCAGAGCCACTACTGAACTCATGTAATCATAGTAAAAAATTACTGATGTACGGTTTTTGTTGGTTAAAAATATTTTTGATAATTGACTTGAATAATTAATAGTTAAGTGACTTTCAACCTTCAACTTTGATAAGATTTTGCTTTTGGTTGACATACTTACGTCACTTTTTGAGGTCATTTAAGTCGGAAGCGTGGTTGAGTGGTTAAGAACGCCATGGTTATGATCAACATATGCAAATGCTTGATATTCCAGTGTTTTTCCATCCTTGTCGATATGCGGGTGACTGTAACTGCTTGTATAATGATTGGGTTACAATTCCAACAGTGCAGACGGCGATTGTCTGGCCTCTTGGATAGGAATTAGCAACTTTATCTTGCTTCACAATCCAAAGAATCCAACCAGCTTTCACCCGGGCTGTTTAAACACTGGAACAAACTTAGACTTGGTATTTGTCACTCTGACAATTGCTTACCCGACAGACTCATTCTAGGAGAAGTTTTCTAGGTTACAACATAGACCTTCGCTTATTGTTTCACCAAAATCTGCTTTGCCCTAGCCAAGCAGGCCTGTTAAGCGCTGGAACTTCTGCAAGATAAATTGGAGTCACTACATTGCAATGAAAAACAAGCTGGTCTATGCAACGATAAACGAGCAGTGGATTAATAATTGATTCAACGCCGGCGTAGATAAATCTCTCGAGGATTTTGTATGGGACACAGGGCAGAGATATCGGTTGATAACTCTTTGCGTCCCCCACGGGCTTCATCGGCTTTGGAATCGCGACTATAAGCAATCTTTTCCAGGTCTTGGGAATTTTGAGTCGATACAAGCAGAAAGAAAAAAGTCACGTAACTAGGACTTTAAAACAGCTCCAGCATGGATTATAAGCTCTGGGCAGATGGAATTGGGGCCCGGAGCTTTACCTGGTTTTAAGTGTTGGAGGGCAGCAGTGATTTATCTCTGTGAGAAAGTTCAGAGATATTCGCTGGTTCTGGTGTGAAGGCCCTCCAAAGGTTAGACACTTTTTGAGAAACTAGTCGAGATGACTTGCTGTCAACAGCCTTGTATTCTCCCATTCCTAACCAATTAAGATGTAATAGCATCAGCTGAAAAGAGACAGTGACGAGGAGAGTGTCGTGAGCTACCAGTAACGTTGTTCAAAATATTCCATCATTTTTGAATACAGTGTGAAAAGTCGATGTTCCCAACTGCTTTGGACCATCGATTACTTCACTTTCTGTCAAGCTTGGCGAGTAAAGCTGCAGTAGCTAAACTCGAGTCGTCTCCCTAAGGAGACCGCAGAAAAATTCAGTAGAGGGATTCACATTTCGCATCCCGGCACGGAATATAGTTGTTTTGATAGCCATGTGGGATAGTTTTTTTGGCTGCTTTTTTGATAATGTTACAGAAATCCTGGTAAGCTGTATCCGCATCAAGTGGAACAAAATCTTTGGAAATTTATTCGTCAAAGCAATGTAATCACTCCATTTAGCCTAGCTGAAGTTCCATCGCTTAACAGGCATGCATGATTATAAAGTTGACATCAATCGCAAGGCATTGCCATGTAACTTAAATCAGTGGTCGGCAACCACCGGGCCGCGGCCCAGTGCCGGTCCGTGAGGAGTTCCTTGCCGGGCCGCGTACTTTTCCAGATTAAAAGCTTTGAAACATTTTTGTAACGTTAGAGTTTAATACCCAATTGCTTTCGGACGTTTTGTGAGATTTGACTGCTTGATTTTAACACTTTGGGTGCGCTGGGACGTAAATGGACGTAAAATAGGACATTTACGTGTAAGTTTCGATTATTTCGGTGCTTAAAAGCGTTTTCTAATGTCGGCTTTGAATGGTGTTTATTCAAGCATTGTTGCATATGACGTAACAAGGCAAAAAGACAATAAAATTAACAAATACCTTTGTTATGTGTGATGCAACTAGCAGTTGTGGTTTTGCTGTGTTAGCAGTGTTAGGTTGATGAGGGAGTTAAGCAAGAAAATAACGTTAGAAATTAGGTCTAAGCAGTTAGAAATTATAGCAAACTGCAGTTACAGTAAAAATAAATTATTCCTACTAAAATTTGAAAGCTAAAATATTACAGTTTATAAGTTTTAACACTTATACTTTGAGTCTGAAAATAATGAGTGAAAAACAAACATATTTGCTGAGATTTTTTGGAAAAAGGTCAGTACCATTTCAAGAGTCTGGCGGCGAGGACGAGGGTCCTACAACATCGAAAAAACGGAAAGCCTCTTTCAATCGCCAATATAACGAGTCGTACTTAAAGTACGGATTTATTTCAACTAGTGATTCCGCAGCACCTTGTCGGCTCTGCCTAATTTGCAACAGCAAATTATTAAACGAGGCAATGAAACCTTCAAAACTACTTCGGCACATGAAAACAAAGCACCCCGAATTAAAAGATAAGCCTTTGGAGTTTTTTGAAAGAAGGAAGCATGATTACGAAGGCGTAAAACGATCATTGAAGACTGCTTTGTCAACAAATTCCGATGAACTAAGAGCATCGTATTTGGTGTCTTACCGCATTGCTAAGACTAAGAAACCATTTACTATTGGAGAAGAATTGATTCTACCTGCGTGTACTGATATTTGCCGTGAAGTTTTAGCAGAATCGGCAGCTAAAAAGATAGCGCAGGTTCCTCTTTCGGCTCGCACTGTTGCAAGACGAATTGAGGATATGGCGGAAGACATTGAAACTCAATTGTTAGAGCAGATTGTAAAGTCACCGTGGTTTGCGATTCAATGTGATGAGTCTACAGATATTGAAAACAAAACTGTGCTGCTAATTTTTGTTTGATATCTCCATGAAGAGGATATTCATGAGGACATACTGTGTGCTTTGTTATTGCCAAAAAACACCACTGCCTCTGAACTATTCAAGTCTCTCAATGAATATTTCTCAGAAAAACTGAATTGGTCTTTTTGTATCGGTGTGTGCACGGATGGAGCTGCAGCCATGATTGGCCGTCTGTCTGGTTTGACTGTTCGCATTAAGGAGGTCGCACCAGAGTGCGAAGCCACTCATTGTGTCATTTACAGGGAAATGCTGCCGAGCCGAAAACTATCACCTGAGCTTCACAGTGTATTTGGTGATGTAGTTAAAATGATCAACCTTATTAAAGCTCATGCACTTAACACCCGGCTATTTGAGCAGATATGCGAAGATATGGATGCAGAACACAAATGCCTTTTTTTGCACACAGAAGTAAGGTGGCTTTCCCGTAGAAAATCATTAAACAGAGTGTTTGAATTACGTGAACCACTGCAAAGGGATCTACTGGAGAAAAACTCAGACCTTGCTAACAAATTTAGTGATGAAAAATGGGTTCTCAAACTTGCTTATTTATGTGACATTTTCAATCTGCTTAATGAACTTAATCTCTCACTGCAGGGCAAAATGACAACTGTATTCAAATTGGCAGATAAAGTGGCTGCATTTAAAGACAAACTTAAATCATGGGAGCAGCGAGTAAACAAAAGAGTATTTGACATGTTTCAAACGTTAGCAGAGACTTTGAAAGGCAGCGAGCCTGAGCAAGAGTTCTTCGACCTTGTAACCAGTCACTTGCGTGTTCTTTTACAAGAGTTTAAGCGCTATTTTCCAAGCGCTAAAGACCCTCGAGCTGCAAAGAAATGGATCCGTATTCCTTTTATTTTCAAGCCAGGTGGATCAAACTTACCAGTACGACAAGAAGACCAGCTGCTGGACATTGCAAATGATAGTAGTCTGAAACGTCTTTTTGATGCAATGACTCTGCCAATGTTTTGGATGAAGGTCTTACCAGAATACCCCGACCTTGCCATAAAAGCATTAAAAACATTGCTACCGTTTCCGACGTCCTACTTATGCGAGTCTGGATTTTCTGTGATGGCAGCAACAAAGACGAAACCGCAAAACAGACTGGACGTGAGGGACACATTGCGTGTGTCATTGAGTTCCATAATTCCAAGGTGGAAGCGTCTTGTTGCGGCAAAACAAGCTCAAGGTTCTCATTGAATCACTGTTGTAATATCTTATGAGCTGAAATAAAATTATGTTTATTTTTAAGGCCGGTCCGCGAAAAGTTTTCCGACTTAAACCGGTCCGCTGTGCGAAAAAGGTTGCCGACCCCTGACTTAAATGACAACTTGCATCAGTGTCAAACTTGACAGGACACTCGCGTTCCGTCATCACTCTAAAGTATTGCGCAAAAAAATTATCTTCGCGCGTAACACTGCTAAGAAGACTTGTAGATTAGGGATGGGGGCTGGTGTTAAATCACTGCGCATAGCCACCGTATCCCTAGTCCACTTTAAAGCGGAGTACTGTGCACCAGTTTAGCGTCACAATGTACACAGTCGTCTTATTGACAATGTTTTTTATGACGTTTTGCACGTTGTCACTGGATAGATGCGTTCCATCCAACGGACAACCTGCCCATCCTTGCCGGTATCCTACCATCCTGCTTCGTGCCTGTGGGATACTCTCTTCTTTTAGCCAACTGCTGCTTTTTAGACCACTGCTGCTTTTTAGACCCTGTTGCATGATCATCTGGTCAGGTCATTAGATACACGCAAGAAAGATTAAAATCTAGACGACCATCTGTGCCTGCTGCACAAAAACTATTAGATAACGCATCTAAACTAGATATCCGTGTTGGTCAGTTTTTAAGACCTACAAAACTTCATCAAAATCAAATCTTTGAACATAAAATGTCATCCAATAGTTAATAGAAGTCTCTTTATAAACTGATATAGGCAAAACGGATTAGGCCAACACCGAATCAAGTTACTTTAAAACGCTATTGTATTGTAACATGTAAGTAGGCTATACAAAAACGAACTTTTCTTCAAAAAAAATTCCACTTTGTAAGTGTTTAATTTTATGGATTTCATGCGTTCAATTCACCATCATTGTCACAACAACTTCTGACTCATAGGAAAATGTCGACAATATTTAACACACAGCAATTGTCAAGCCATTAATAGTTTAATTCCCTATGTTGTTATCTGAAATACAAATATATTGCTATTTGATTGAAAGTTATTGCATTATTTAATAAATGGCAAGACTGTGAATTAAGAGGTGCTTGTTAAGACCGGCAAGTGGAAGAAAGTAATGTTAAGTGCTTTTCCCAATGGCACAAAATGACAAACGTTCAAAGATTAAAGTGAAGCTATGTCGATTACAGTCATCATAAAAACCCTGAAATCATCACTCGCACCACCAGAATTCATTCTTTCTCCTGCCTTTTGTAAAAAACTTAATGGTTGCTATTATAATTGCATAGAAGCAATCTTGAGTAATTGTTACTAAACTTTGGTTTTGATCGACATGATGACAAGAAAACAATCTGAACTGTTTTGGGAACGAATTGCTTCGGAGAAAGAATGAACTTTAATGAAAGTTCCAAAGTAGCTGATGAATTTTTGAAAGAAAATCATAATTTAATAGCTGAATTTGACACAGCCGCTTTTTATGGAGATGGACAATCAGAAAAGTTTCTGGGCCAAATGGATTTGAGATTAAATGAGAATGTTAAGATATCCACTAAAGCGCATCCTTGGAAAGGAAACACTTACAGTGCATCTGGTTTACGTTTGCAGCTGGAGACCTCTTTAAAGAATTTAAAAATGGATTGCATTCAAATTTTTTACTTGCATGCTCCCGAATATGGAACTCCTATTGCTGAGACATTAAAAACTGTCGATGACTTATATCAAGAAAAAAAGTTCAAAGAGTTTGGTTTGTCAAATTATGCTTCTTGGCAAGTTGCTGAAATTTGTATGATTTGCAAAAATAATGGTTGGATAATGCCTACAGTTTATCAAGGAATGTATAACTCTTTGACGAGAATGGTAGAAAAAGAATTATTTAAATGCTTGAAGCATTTCAACATGAGATTTTATGCTTACAGTCCATTATGTGGTGGAATGCTGACAGGCAAACACAAGTTTGAAGACGCCGATAAAACGGAACCTGGAAGATTTTTTGGAAAAGGAAGAGCAGAACTTTATCGAAATCGATATTGGAAAAAAGTAATTTTTAATGCGATCGAAAAAATAAAAAGTGTTTTGAATGAAGTGTATGGAAAGAAAGTTGATATCACAGAAGCTTCTTTACGTTGGATGTACCACCATTCAAAATTAGACGGGTCTTGTGGAGATGCTGTTATTTTGGGCTGCTCCTCCTACGAGCACTATAAATACAATAGTAAATGTATAACTAAAGGGCCATTACACGATAAAGTTGTGGCAGTATTTGATGAATGCTGGAGAGACTGCTGTTCCAATTGCGCTGATTATATGAAATAAAAAAGTGTTTTTCTCTAACTTGAACGAAACGTTTTAATTCGCTGGTTGAAAATAAACCAAAATCTTTTGTAAAAGCAGTTTGTATTCTTCTTTCAAAACTTTTTTCAAAAAAGCGACGTAATTAACTAGGTTAAATTTTGCTACTTTTTGTTGAAAACTTGTTAAGAACGCTTTTGTTATCTGATTCTCACAGTAATTATAAAAATAATACAAATAGCATAGCAACATTTTTCAATTTTTTCTGGCTGCTTCCTGATATTTTTAAATTAAAAGTTGTGTGATTTTTTATGCATGATTGTGAACGATTGCGTAATTATATTCGAAACAAATCTTGCAATAATGCCAACTTTATTCCTAACGTCATCGTAATCAGTTATAGTAGCGTCAGTAATGGCTTTACAAAAAGGGGGCCCGTTGCAAGAAAAGTAAGAGGAGGCACTATTTAGTGTTTCAAAGCAAAGCAATCTTTAAAAAAAGGTTATTGTCATATCCAGGGCCAATTTAAGTGTATGAAAACAAAGTGATCTCTAAAAAAAGGTTTTCAATTTAGGGGGGCCACTGTCGAGTGATCTAAAGGATTGTCATCTCTAAGAAAAATTGTCGTTTGATTTGGAGGACCACTTTTTAGTGTCTCAAAACAAAGTTATCTCTAAAACAAAAAATTTTATTTTATTTTTGACATGCCATCAACGTCCTGGTGCTACTATGAAGAAATAGAGCAATATCTTGTGTAGAGGGGCACTTTTTGATGTATTTTAGGGGGGATCGGTGCGGTCGCACGGTTCACACCTTATAAAAGCCATCACTGAGTAGCGTTACCAGTGTAATCCCTGGAAGCTTAGCAGTGATGAAGATCTCGAGATTGGTCTCGGTCTCGAAATCGATTTTTGTGGTCTAGGTCTTTGTCTCAAGGTGACGTGGTCTCGGTCTTGTGTTTTTTAAATTGGCCTCGAGACCGGACATTTTTTAATATTTCAAATGCACCCAGTGTTTTGTGTGGTTACATAAAATAAATGTTTGATGTTTAGTTGTAGGTTTGAGACGAACGTCGCAAACTCATGTGGTCCAGGGTTGGGGTGCATGTCCCCCCCGAGAAGCAGCAATCTGATCATCCAGTTTGTGAGTAAACTGAAAAATTGACTTTCGCGAGAAGCCAGAAACGAGTCTTTTCTCACCAGATGAAGCAAAAACTCCACCCAATAGAGATTAGAAAGGAAGCAGAAATTAGCCAATGGTTGAAAATCAACCACCAGAGTCTTAGTCTTAATGAGGCTGACGTAGAAAAGTATTTTTTGAACAGATACTTCTGCCAAGTACCTGAATGCAGACCTTTTTAATCTGCGCGATGTCTGAGGCCGCACAAAAAACGTTTTGGGTAACTTTCACAACTTTACTCGGGAATCCGAAACGACCAATTGAAGCAGATAACCCAAATACCTGCGCTGAAATGAAACTGTTTTTTTTTTATTTAGTTATACCAGCTCGAGAAATAGTTCGCCGCGAGACTGACTTATTTAATACCGTAAGTTCTATCTAGGTACGAATGAATTCTCTAGAAACTTTTCTCAACAGATTGAAAGAAAACACGATTTTCGACTACAAAGAATTCACAAAATCAAAAAAACTTGATCAACTCTCGTAAGACTTAAGCACTTTGAAGGAATAACTGGCAAACAAACTGCGAGCTATCGTATTTATGTAAATCAGCCAGTTTTACCAGATAAAAATTGAAGATACCAGAACGGATAAGATTTCTTAGATTAATTATTATACTAATTTTATCAAAGCATTTTATGAGGTCACAAATACAATCATATGACAAAGTAGTAAACACGTGATGTAACTTATAAAACCGAACTTGCTTAACAATGTTGGAAGATATTAATTTTTTCTCAAATGCTCTAGCTAGAGTTACGTCATCGCTGCCGCAAAAACATTGCAATGGCTGTTAACGTGCTTTGAATAAAACAATAAAACGACTCTTTCTAATCACTTGCAGAGAAAATAAATTAGAAAGGGGGTGGTGAACCGATTGCATAATTACTATGTAATAATAGAAAAAACGACGTCATAATCAATGCTTAAAAATTACTGTAAAAGAATGAAAATCAACTATAGAGTTATAAAGTTAAGATTAGAATTATGAATGTAGTGGGACATACGCCCTCTCCGTTAAAAAAATATTATGCAATATTATTTTTAACAATACACACTGAATTCAAAAATAATCTTACACAATGAAATATAAGTTACACAACAAAACAAAGTTTCGGTAAAGAGATTGTTGTTTTCAATCAAACAACAATTGAAAAAAGCAGCCATAATGGATTCAGCATTCTTCATTTTACTACACAAACGTTAAAAATTATTTATAAAGGCGAACGTTTTCGGCTTACTTCAGCCCTCATCAGGTTTCTACAATTTTAGCAATATTAATTAACTTTAAATTTACACACACACATAAAACACTTTATACAATTATAAAACTGAGGTAGTCGGCCATACAGTTCTCCTTGCAGGCAATGTCCTTCACCACAAAGTCATACCCTTGTAGGGATAAAGATCACCTGCGCATGCGACATTTTTGTAACGAACCGTACTGAGAAAACTGAGAAGTTTGTGGTCTGTTTGGAAAGTAAACTTTTTACCGGCAAAGAAAGGTCAAAATTTTTCCGCACCCAAATTATTGCTAAGCACTCCTTTAGAAGTACTTCGTCTCGGCATTAGTTACTTTTTTGCTTGCGTACGCGACGGGGTAAAGTTGAAGAAGAAAATCAAGGTGTTCTCCAAAAAAAAAAGGTCTTCACTTCGATTTCATCTCTGATTTCGCTATTTTACTCCCAAAATCAAGGTCTTCTTCTTCTCCTTTCGGCCTTTCCCTTCAGTCAGGGGTGGCCACAGCGTATCATCATCCTCCAAACCTTTCTGTCTTCAACATCCGTCTCCTTTGCACCAACTTCCCTCATATCTTCTTTTACTACATCTAAAAATCTTCTCTTTGGTCTCCCTCTTCTCCTCTTTCCCTGTAACTCCATTTCCATCATCTTTCTTCCTACATACTCTTGGTCGCTCCTCATGACATGTCCATACCACCTCAACCTGCCCTCCCTCATCTTCATTCCTAACAATTCTACCTTAACGGTACTCCTGATGTACTCGTTTCTAATCTTGTCTTTTCTCGTCACTCCCATAGTAAACCTCAACATTTTCATCTCTGCGACTTCCATCTCTTCCACTTGTTTCTTTGTGACTGGCACTGTCTCAAGTCCATACACCATTGCTGGTCTTACCACTGAACTGTGCACTTTTCCTTTTACTCTCGCTGGTAACCTCTTGTCGCAGATTACTCCCGATACTCTTCTCCATCCGTTCCATCCTGCCTGTACTCTCTTCTTTACCTCCCTCTCACAACCACCACTTTCTTGCACCGTTGATCCCAAATACTTAAATTGCTTTACTCTTGGCACTGTTGTATCCTCCATCTTTACTGTTTCGTCATCATTTCCTCCATTTATGCAAAGATATTCGGTCTTTGACCTACTGACTTTCATCCCTCTTCTTTCCAATGCATACTTCCAGGATTCTAATCTCCGCTTCACTTCTTCCCTGGTCTTTTCACAAATCACAATATCATCAGCAAACAGCATCGTCTATGGTGGTTCTCTCCTTACTTCATCCGTTAGCCTGTCCATTATCACTGCAAACAAGAATGGACTTAACGCTGATTCCTGGTGTAGTCCGACCTTGACCTTGAAACTTTCTGTAGTTCCTACTGCACACCTCACCACTGTTTCGCTTCCCTCATACATATCCTGTACTAGTTGCACATACTTTTCCACTATTCCGGATTTTCTCATACAGTACCACAGCTCTTCCCGCGGAACTTTCTCCAGGTCTTTCTCTAGCTCTTCCCGCGGAACTTCTCTAGGTCCACGAATACACAATGTAGCTCTTTTTGACTTTCCCTGTACTTTTCCATCAACATTATTAAAGCAAACATGGCATTGGTGGTTCCCTTTCCTGTCATAAATCCATATTGCTATTTGCTGATCTCCACTCTATCCCTTAACCTGGCTTCAATAATTCTTTCCCATACCTTCATTGTGTGGCTCATTAGTTTTATTCCTCTGTAGTTTCCACAGGACTGTGCGTCCCCTTTGTTTTTATAGATTGGGATAAGCACACTCCTTCTCCATTCTTCTGGCATCCGTTCACCCATTAATAGTCTGTTGAACAGTCTGGTCAAAAACTTTATCCCATCTTTCTCATGCACTTCCAAACTTCTACTGGCAACTCATCTGGTCCAACCGCTTTACCTTTTTTCATCCTTCTTAGTGCGTTCTTTACTTCTTCTCTACGGACATAATTCACCTCTTCCTTAAACACTTCTGCTTCCTCTGTCCTAGGGTCTCTGTTATTTTCCAAGTTCATCAGTTTCTCAAATTACTCCTTCCATCTCTTTAACACTGCCTACGAATTTACCATAACATTACCGTTTTCGTCTTTTATAACCCTTACATGGTGTGCATCTTTCCCTGCTCTGTCTCTCTGCCTAGCCAATCTGTACAACTTCTTCTCACCTTCTTTTGTTTCCAATCTAGCATACAAATTGTCATACGCACGTCCCTTCGCCATTGCAAGTGCCTTTTTTGCCTTACTCTTCTTTTCTTTGTAGATCTTTTTAGTATTTTCATTTCTTATTTTGTCCCATGCTTTCTTTGCCTCTTTCTTTTTTTTTATGCTTTCCTGAACTTTCTCATTCCACCACCATGTTTCCCTGTCTTCTTTTCGTTTCCCAAATGTCACTCCCAGTACAGTTTCAGCTGTTTTTCTTAGGATTTCTGGTGTTTTGTCCCACTCATCAGGTAACCCGTCCTTGCCTCCCAGAATCCTGGTCACCTCTTGTCTAAACACTTCTTGACAGCTTGTCTCCTACAGTTTCCACCATCGCATCTTTGGCTTTACTTTCTCTGCCTTTTTCTTTTTCACCATGAGACCCATTTTGCATACCACCATACGGTGCTGTTTTGCGACACACTCATTCAATATTACCTTACAATTGCACATTTCCTTCAAGTTCCTCCTTCTGCACATCACATAATCTACTTAGGTACTTTTTCCTCCACTCTTATACGTCACCCTGTGTTCATCTTTCTTCTTGAAATAAGTATTGACAATCGCCAAATGCATCCTTTTACCAAAATCCACAACCATTGATCCTTCCTTATTTCTTGTTCTAGCACCGAACCTCCCCATTATTTCCTCATCCCCGATGTTTCCTTCGCCCACATGTCCATTAAGATCTGCACCAAAAACTATCCTCTCTTCTGTTGATATACTTTCTATCAATCAATCCATCCAGGTCTTCCCAAAAATCACTTTTCTCCTCCATGCTGTTGTTAACCTGTGGAGCATATGCGCTTACTATATTTAGGATGGACCCATTTACCTCCAGCTTCATGGCCATTAGTCTGTCTGACACCCTCTTCACCTCCAGGACACTTTTAACCAGCTCCTCCCTCACCACTATCCCTATCCCATTTTTTCTTCCATCCGTTCCGTTGTAAAATAGTTTGCATCCACCTCCAATGTTCCTTGCTTTACTACCTTTCCACTTTGTTTCCTGTAGGCACAATAACTCCCAAAATCAAGCTGTTCTCTAAAAAAAAAGGGTCTTCGCTTCAAATTTGTCTCCGATTTCACTATTTTTCTCCCAAAATCATGGTCTTCACCTCAAATCCATCATGTATCTCTCACTTTTTTGTCCCTACTTCATAATGATTTCTCAAAAACATCTGCGGCGAAATGAAACTGTATATGCTCTTTTCGAGGGGGCGCCCGAAGCAACTGCCTCATACGCCTCACCCAATATCCACCACTGTTCAAAAGCCGTTGCTTCTCTAGCGTGTCTGTTATAATACTAAATTTAGCTTTACGCCTGTTAGACGGCTATCGTGGTTTCACTTTTGGTACTCGAAGTATCTGCTCTGGAATTATCTGAGCCGGTACATTAGAAGCTAATGGCTAATGGTGCTTGAGTTGAGAAAATTGTTCCTGTTGTTACCTGAAGCGTAAGAGTTGATACAGATTTGCTTTTTCCCTCTAAAACATCGGTTTCTGCAGATAGTAATGGTTGATCTGTAACAGAGACAGAAATAAAATAAATTCATGATCAGGAAATATCATTCAATTTAGCGGACATATACAAGTGGATCGAAAACCTGACACTATGTTTTCCGGCGTCGGTAAAAGCCTGGGCAGAAAGCTTACTCATTTTTCATATAGAAGCAGACTTTCCTGAATTGAAGCTCATCCAGTCATCCATGGCTTGACCTAAGAATTTTTAGAGAGCCACAAATACATCTATCAAGGGGTTGAAGTTTATGGGAACATTGCGGAGGCAGAGTTAGAAGTTAGAAAGAGTTAAAAGGTGAACACCGTTAGCTTTGCACTACGCGACAGCTTTCAACGATATATGAAAAGAGCACAGGCTGTTGTGTTGTGCAGCGTGCACTAATAAATAAAAAATTACAGATACTTTTTGAAAGATATATCTAAATTCATATGACCCGACTTGGCAGCAATACCTTTGGAGTCAGGTATGCAGCCAGTCATAAAATCATTATACTGTTAAGGATCATTAAATATAAAAAATGGGTTCAGTTATAACATCTTATAATATTTCTCGACAAATTATGCAACAGCAAAATTAGCCCCTGACTACGGTTTAAGCTGTTCCATGGCTTAACTTACTCCATAATCATTGGCTCTAATTACCCCAAACTCCAAGTTTAAGCAAAGTGCAAATTTTTTACTAATGGCTTGATTTAAATAAAGTAGAAAATCAGAGAATTGCGAAGAGAGATGTACGAGTATTTTATTTAGCATCACTAAAGTGACTTTGATATCTACAACGTTCACTTTAAAAATTAGCTTTAAAAGTTAACCAAAAAATTAACTTTTGATAAAAAAATCAAAGAAGTTAAAAAAATTCACTTACCAAAAGAGACATGAAACTAGAAAGACATTCAAGATGGCCGACTTAGAGCACTACGTGTAAACAGAAAAAGCAACCTTGTACCTTTTTTCTTTTTTTCACAAATGGCTCCGAAGGTACTTAACCCATGGCCTACCTACCCCACCTTCCCCTACGGTCTTTGGTGAAAAAGTAAAACCGAAAGTAATTCATAAAGAAATAGTTAAATCTGTCATTCAGTAAAATTTTATTTCGTCCTACGATATTTTAATGCAAAATTTTTAATTCTATTTTTTACTTTAAACGCATTTAAAGATTGAAGTAAGAAATTCTAAGCCTTAATTGTCATTATACAAAGTAATTTAGTGTATTTCATTGAAATTTTAGTTTTTTTCTTCTTTATTATTCGTTTTTTTGATTTCTATACAAAAACCTTTTATTGGCGATCGAGTTTTACTTGTTCATCAGATAAACAAACGATCGGATACTTCTACTGTAATGCTAATCAGGTTTATTTAATAATTTAATTGTTCTGCTTTTTTATCATTAAAAAATGTTTGTTTTTCTTACATTATATCAAACTAATATGAAAAATCAAGTACAAATAAGTTGTCCGCTTTGAATGCAACCAGCAAGTTCAACAACAGAGCTCTACCACAAGGAGCACGAGGTCTGACGGTTTTGGATGATGAAACTCGATGCTGGCTTAACGCTATCACTGCCAGCATCCGATTCGGGCAGTACAGCAGCCTGGGGTAGTAAAAGAATGAACCCTCGGCCCCAGTCCTGTTTGTGTTTGACCCGGAGTGGAGCTCCTTCCAAACGACGACGACGAACAACAGAGCACATTTTTGTTTTGAATTTAATTTTTGTTCCTGCTTATTTTAACGATTGTAAGGTACCGTACATCGCTTTGTTGCTGCTAGTTTGTTTTCCACTGCTATTCACCCCTGTTCATTAATTTTCTTTTTTTTGTAAAATTAAAACAGATTAATAGATTAATCAACTGATCTAAACAAATTTCTTTTTTTACACTTTAGCGCTCCTAAGCTATCTTAAAACTCCAATTAGAGCGCCATGTTTTAATAGACACTACGTCAAAGCCTGTGTGATAAAATTCTTGTTTTGTTCTAATTGTTTTCGCTTCAGATGGTGAAACATCGGTTCGTAGTAACTTTAACGTGATTCATAAGAATTCTAACAGCTTCAAAATAACCGTGACTAATTCAAATTGTTTATTTGTCTCGTGGATCTTATTTGCTACTCACTAAGTTGATTTCTCATGTTTCTGCATCATATGTGACTATATTTGATTCTAAATTCGGCACAGATTGTTTTTATTGAATGTTTGCTTTACAACGAATTTCGAAACTGAATGTGTAAAACAGCTTTGGTATTTTGCATAAAAATGTGATATTTTAAGGCCCGTACTTTTTGTGTTAAACCATTACCCAAAAATCAATAAATCAAAATTCTGGTTAATAGTACGCAAGTCTTTAGTTTAAAATGTCCTTGACTTGTTTATTTTACTTAGTTCGTTTGATGAGGGCTCATATAAGACAAAAACGTTCATGTTTTGTTTTTTTAATTTTTTACTTAAGAATATATTAGTGTGGTTGAGTACGATAATTTTATCTAAAAGTTATATCACAACAGAGTTTAAAAAAATCAGCTTACTGCTTTTGATGTTTCTTCTTCAATGTGTGGTTGACCTAAGATATTACTTCACAGCCACACGCCTAATCAAAATAGAAAAGAACTAATTTTAAAAAGAAAACAAATTAAAACGCAACGATTTTTTGCTGATTAAGATTTTTTTAACGTTCTTATAAATGTATGTCAAATTATACATGCGCTTGCGCCTTGAAAATTACTGAAGTAGTTGCAAGCGTTCCGCAATTGTTTTTGAAAAATTTGCGTGCTATGCACAAAAAAATCACTTGCCGCGCAACCTCTGCTTTTGATATATTTAATCGATTGAGAAAATGTCACATAGAGTTTACGAGACTTTTTATCACCGATTACTTTATATTTGGCATGTAAAACTCGTGAGCGTATGTGGCTTGCAATCCATCAGCAAACAAAATGAAGACTTTTTTTTGGTCTTTTCTTGAATTTCAACGTAAAATCTTAAAATTCTATTCTTAAGTTCTAGAAGTTGTGCCACGTGTTTATCTTTTTTTAAATGATACAATGAAATCAAAGTGGAGGCCGAAAAAAGGTTTTCTCTTTAACTGAATGGCAAATGTCGGCCCGCAAAAGGTCCCGTAATTCTTTTTTTTGATTTTGTGTAGAAATCAAAGTGAAGAGCGAAGAAAAGAAAAAGAGCATTTTATCAGTTCTTGAAAAATAAAGTCCATGTCGTTTTCGTAGATGAAACTTAGTTTTGAATAAATTAATACTTCAATGTCGAATTGAGCACGTGATTCAATCGAAATGAGCTCGCAAAATATTCTTCAAAAGACTTCGTGCAACGCGAATGCGACATGTTTGCTGTATATGACACATAATTAACGAAAGAAAACAACTGACGTTTGATGACTTCTATCTCTTTTTCTCTAATTTGACCTTACACGTAGTGCTCTTTTTCTCTAATTTGACACTTGACCTTCAAAAAACTGGCAACCTTGGGGCTTGAAAACTGGGATTTTTGAAGGTTATAATTTGTATGAGGTTGTAAATTTGTACAAAAATAGTATCAATATGATATATTTGCAGTTTTGCTCTAAAATTAGTCATTTATCGCAATTGTAAGATGTCGATTTACCTTATTTGTACAAATTCTTGTTCGGTCAAATACTGTTTCGCTGATGGAATAAAAGTGCTAAAGCCGTGCCAACAATTGAAGTTAATCAGAAAGAAATGAACAAAAATGTACATTAGAGTTGACCGAGTTTTTACTAATCCCACAAGTGTTCGTTAACCACTTCTCACTTCGTTACGCCTGACGGTTATGTTAGGCATACAACTGTAACTTAACGAAGGAATAAAAAGTGGGAAAGCCGTGTCAACTTATAAAATCAATTAGAAATGAACAAAAAATGTACACTTGACGGAGTTTTTATTAATCACACAAGCTTTCGTAAACTACTGCTCACTTCGTCAGGCGTAACGAAGTAAACAGGGGAAAGTTTGCTGAAAAACAGAATGTAGACATTGTTCCAATTACATTATATAAATCAATAAAAAAATTGTTTTGGTCAAGTGATTAGGCTAGAGTTAAACATTTAAGCTCACTAATCAAGTTTATAAATTTTAAATCTTGTTAATTAGAGCTGTGGCAACCTTATACATCAGTGTATTTCAAACTTTTTAATGCAGCAGACCCAAAAACGTGAAATACCTTTATTGCAGCTTATTTGACATCTTTTTTTTATTTTGAAAAACACGTAAAAGACAAAAAAAAAGGTCTTCACTTGTCAAAAAGGTTAAAAACTTTAAAATTTTACTCTAATTTTAAGCAATTTCCCATTGAGTTGAGACAGTTTCAAACCGATTCTGGCCAACAAATTTTAAAATTAATGAAAACAACGTTCCACCAGCACACCGCTAAGCCGCAAGGGCATACTGGCGGTGGTTCCGATATGCTAACCACATCGAGTTAGCTAACACGGATACGGGTTAAGACAAGCTAAACCCTGCAGTTCCCATTGCAAACATATAGTAAGAATGGTCAAGTCAATCAATTTTAAAATCTTTTAAAAATTGGCCACAAGAGTAAAGAATTGAAACCATATTAGTGTAGATCAGTGTTTTTCAACCTTTTTTCGGCTGCGGTACATTTTTTACTTTAGAAAAATGTCACGGCACACTACTAACATAAGTTTAAAAAATAACAACTTACAAAATAAATGGTTAATTTTGAATTTATGTTTCAACATAATTCAATTAGTGTGAACATTGGGCTTGCTTGGATAAACACAAATTGGATATTCTGGTAGGAATAGAGGAAAGGCACACGCGGAGCTCTTGTTCGACAGCTGTCAATCTTTCTCTGTACTTTGTTTTTATAGCAGTCAGGTTTTGAGGAAGCTAAGCTCACACAAATATGTTGTTGAAAACGGGAGCAACATTGAAACACTTTGTTTTATAGAACAGGATATTCCTTCGCAGCAGTTATCCAGAAATTGTCCAAAGGTGTTTCTGCGAAACATAGTTTCAAACTACGATCTTGCCTCAGTTCAGTTAATTTCTCTTGCTCTTGCAATGTCATGTCAAGTCCACCAACTGCGAATGAACTGTATGGGCCCCTCATCCAGTCAAAACGTTCCGTGCAAACTGACGAAAAATAAAACGACAGTTTGTCCTCGAGAGTTTTCAAGTGTTTGCTTATTGTCTCATAAAGGGCAGCATTATTGGCATTTTGCTGTTTTGAGATGAGTGGAAATATTTCAAGATTGCCAATTACCACGCAGTGTTGCCAGAGGTGCAACTTTAACCGAAACCTGTTAATTTTATCGGTACTTGTAAGCAGATTTTCATTTCGGCCTTGCATTCGTGTATTTAATTCACTCAGATGGTAAAATATGATATGCCAGATATGCCAACTTTGCAAACCATTCATCACTTGCAAGCAGCTGTGCGTGATCTGACCTTTCATTAGTTAAAAACTCTTCGCGCAACTTATACATACGGGCCAGCACTTTGCTCCGCGACAACCAGCTCACCTCTGTATGGAGCAGTAATGTTGCATGCTCTGTTCCCATTTCCTCACACAACAGAGCAAACAAGCAACTTTTTACAGGTCTCATCTTTACAAAGTTTACCATACTCACCACATCATTTAAGGCAAGAACTAGATTTGCTGGTAAAGTTTTGAAAAAAAAGTGCCTCGCGGTGCAAAAAGCAGTGTGTAAAGATAACCTTTTGATTTCTTTTCTTCACTCTACTGACAAAATCTTTATTTCGTTCGACCATAGCTGCGGCCCCGTCAGAACAGATACTTATAAAGTTTTCCCACTGAGCATTTCCATTTTTAAGATATTCCGTTGTTATACAAAAAATTTCTTTTATAGTTGTTTTTACTAGTGTTTTTCAAAATAAGAAGTTTTTCTTGATAGTATCTCCATCCACAAAACGCACGTTGGCCAATAGTTGAACATTTTTACTTACAGTACATCTGTATAATCGTCCAATTGCAGAGAAAAATGTTTGCCAATGCGAATCTTTTCCAAAACAATAGTTTCGATATCTACGGACATGTCATTAATATGTCTGTTAATTGTGTTGTCTGAGGGAAGGGCTTTAGTTATTTCTTGAAGCGCGTCAGGGCCGAGCATTTTTTTTACAATGGCTTTGCAGGCAGGTAATATGTATGACTCTGCTATAATGTGCGGTTTTTTTGATTTGACTACAAGCTCAGCTACTTGAAAGCTAGCTTTGAAAGCTTTCTCATTTATTTTTACGGCTTTATTCATAAAGCTGACCTGTTTCTCTGTGTGTTTGATTAAGCGAAGAAAATAGTCTGCCGGCTTGTTTTCGAGCGACGGGTGTTTCAATTGCAGATGACGTTTAAGTTTGCTTGGCACCATAGCACTGTTGGATAGCTTTTCGCCACATACTACGTGCAACGGAGTAGGTTTTGTGGCATCCGCTGGTTTGAACTAATCTATTTTCTATCTAATAGCTGGTTTACATTGTCAATTGACGTAAACGCTCGATTGAAGTTCAGTTAGGAGTATATTGAACGTTATTTCGTAATTCTAAAACAAAGATACAAGTGAAAAAACACAACAATGATGATTTAAAATAGTTAACTTACGGAAATTTTCCAACGCACCCAAATTTTGATTAGAACAAATAAATAAATAATAACTACTAACGATTCTGAACACATCAAGAAAAAGGATTATCACTATATAGATTCAACTACTAGTATAGATTCAACAACCATTATCTGACTTCAAAATATACTTTTAATTTGCAGCGCGTATCTCAGCGGGTCTACAGTATAATGGTAATCAATGAACAGTTTGTCTTCGGGTTGTCGACGCAAGAAAATTACACGTTTTAATTGAGCCCGTTGAGAAAAACCACCTGAGAAGACGCGCTCTTGATAGAAACACGCAAATAAAACGCGCGTTCGAATCTTTGCCAATTATTTAAAATTTAAACCAAATCATCTGCAGTGAAAATAAATCCGAACAAAAGATAACTTTTGTTGTATTTTTTTCACATCACTGTTTTTGCTTTTTTTTTTGACCACTGCTCGTATTAGAATTTCTTCCGGGAAAGCATCATTTTGGTTAGGTTCAAGTTCGGCTTCTCCAATTTTATTCAAAAATTTATCCAATTCTTTTACTACCGTACTACTTGTGTTAACACAGTTCTGCCTAAAATTTTAGCCAAAATATTTTAGACTCCTAAATTTTAAATTGGACTGCCTAAAATTTTAGCCAAAATACGTAACAAAAATTTTTTTCGTTAAAATTAATTACTCTTTAATTCCTTACTTTATCTAGGCTGGACAATTTAATCGAACATCTTTTAATTCTTTAAGAAATTTTAAGACTGTCCCAAAAGGGGGATTTCTTTCGACGGGAAGTCGGGTAAAAATTCGATAATAAAATTACCAGGTGCAATAATTCTCAGATAAAGATCCTTTGTTTTTTGAATTCCCACACCTTTTTAACTAACTGCTTAAGCATTAAAAGCGAAACTGCAAATGACGTAATAGTCCAACAAAATGCTTCTCAGGGAAAAAAAGAGGTGACGAATTGAGAGAATTGACAATTTAAGCCATGCGAATTACGCAAACTAAAGCGTACGCAAAAGATAGAAATTCTGCCAGGACTGACAAAAAAGTGACGACTTGAGCGAATTGACGAATTAAACGATGACGAATTCGACAAGTTCTACTGTAAAAGAAACTTGACAATTTTCTGCGGAACACCTGGCACGGTCTCGTGGCACACCAGTGTGCCGCGGCACAGCGGTTGAAAAACACTGGTGTAGATAATGGTCAGCAGTTGCAATAAAACTTGTAGCATCAGTTTTTCTTTAGTGCGTTATTGCATTTTTAGTTTTAAAAAATTTTTAGATTTTAATATTGCGGCAAAATTTAATTGTCACAAAATGTGAAGTTGGGATGTAAATACGCGCACTTTAGATTGATACCGTTTTTAACTGAAGCCAGCTTTATAATTTCCCAACAAGAATGACAATTGCGTTTGATTTAAAAATGGCATATGAAAGTTAATATCAGACTTTTTATACTAAGGTGTTACATTGAGAAAGACGTAGTAGGAAAAAACATCCCTAAATAATGTCATAATCAGAAACAATTAAGTAAGGCCAGCGATGGTCTTACAAAAAGGCGGGGGCCGCTGCAAGAAATGTAGAGGAGGCCACTTTTTAATGCTCCGACGCAAAGCGACAGAGCGATCTCTAAAAAAAGGTCATTGGTTTTAGGGGGCCACTTTTTAGTGTATCAAAATAAAGTGATCTCTAAAAAAACCGTCCTGGCACTACTATTAAGAAAAAAAGCAATATCTTGTGTAGGGGTGGCCCAGTGCGGCCGTTTCGTTTGCACCCTACTAAAGCCATCACTGCTTAAAAATCTAACCTCAACTAAGATTGAGTCTGCAACAACATTCAGTATACTTGCCCAAACATTATAAAAAGGCAAAAAAAGCTAACAAATTAGTTTTATTTTTGCTCGGTGATCCTGCTGCTAAAGACAAATTTTTGAGTTTTACATCTCAGCTTTTTGCACAGTTAAATACAAAACTTCAAAGCAACTAAAAATTTTGTTTATTATGTTAACTCCGTATATTAATACAATAGCTCAGCGTGGTCCAACTACGGGCCCGCGGATGGAATTTGTGCGGCCCGCGGAACAGTTTTGCGGAAGTCTTGTCGATTACAGGCAGCGGCAAACTTTTTTTTCGGAGAACGCTATGATTTTGGGACGAAAATAGGAATTTTGGAGATCGATTCCAATTGAAGACCTTTTTTTTTTTAGAGAACACCCTGATTTTGGGACAAAAATAGGAATTTCGGAGATCGATTCCGATTGAAGACCTTTTTTTTTAGAGAACACCCTGAGTTTGGGAAAAAAATAAGTGTTTTTAGCCGGTTGAGGCCCGCAAACTCGAATAATTTTGAAAAGTGGCCCACAAGAGTGCAGAAGTTGGACCACCCTGCAATAGCTAATAAAAACGTGTATCAAATAGCATACTACTTACGTTTTTAGACTTTTAAACAGATAGTTAGCCTTCACTAATAACTAAACTAAAGCGTTCGAACGGCAGCGGTGAGGGCTCGCTTCCACGACAAGCGTAGGTGGGTGTATTTTTTGTTTGTTTA
This sequence comes from Diplosoma virens, assembly GCA_963680785.1. Taxonomy (NCBI): domain Eukaryota; kingdom Metazoa; phylum Chordata; class Ascidiacea; order Aplousobranchia; family Didemnidae; genus Diplosoma; species Diplosoma virens. The sequence continues at coordinate 33,690,444 of OY796897.1, read as the reverse complement.
CTCATTTTTGCTTCTCTTACTTAGAGGTTAAGCGCAGAAAAAAGTAAAAAAAATCAAGAAACAAATAATGCTCCCGTCAACGCTCGTAGTGAAAACGGGTTTCAAAGGAGAAACGCACTTAAAGTCAGACTGTTAGCAACAGTCTGCAAAATGTGACAAATCAGGCCGTATCTTTTGGAGGTCATCGTGTGGCCCTAAAAGAAAACAATTTCTGAATGCGGTCCTCGAGCTAAAATGTTTTCCTTGTGCTAAATGCTGCAATGTCTGACCAGCGACAAACTGGCCATCCTGCATCTGATCAGCGTGCGCTTTTAAACAAGCGATCCGAGTTTGTTTCCGAATAGAGACGCCGGAACGAATTCACACTGAAAAGAATCTAATTGGATAATCCGAAGGTCTTCCCCACCTGATTTTCTCTGTTTGCGTTGTGCTTGCTGTTTGTTTGTTTACCATTTTATTTATTGTTAATTGTAACTTTTTTAGTACTTTTCAACATCGATTGTCCTATTTTTAATTTTTCTTTATATTCACACACTATCCTTTCACGCTTGGTTGTTTGTTCATTTTTCCTTCCCGCCTATATCTCTCTCTCTCTCTCTCTCTCGCAACCAACAAAAGCATTCTCGTATTCAGGCGCTGGCCGACACCAGTCAAATTTTGCAGTGTGAGGTACGAGGATGAAAATGATTAGATTGTTTACTAAGACCATAGGCGTATTCAAGGGGGGGGTTTCAGGGGTCAAAACCCCCCCTTGAAGAATGACGTTCAGGCATATATACATGGTAATAAGTAGGCTTCCATAATATGATTTTAGTTTCTATTGTTTACTGCACTTTTTAAACTAAATTACTGCTTGCGCATCAATTTTTGTTATCGCCTAAATTGCGTCAAGTTAGCTAATGTACGTACAGCTGCCACTTGTGAAGAAAACCTTCAAAATTGTAAAATATTCAAAGTTAAGCATTTTATGCTTTGCTTTTGATGTCTATCGTTTTATTACAATGCTTTCCCATAAGATACAAGCCTACTTACTCAGCTATACATTGATATGAAAAATAAAACAAGTTTTAAGCACCTAAGGAGGATTTGAAAGATTGATTGATTGAACTCTGATAAACGTGACAAAAAAAATTTAAATATGAATTGTAAAATATAATATAAAATAGTTTAACTGATCAAGTCACCATTGTAAAAAGTTTTTTTCTATGAGACGAAGGCTCATAAAACTTGATAAAGTAATAATTGTACACCATAACTAAATAAGAAAATTTTATAAAAATGGTTCTTCGTTTTTACTAAAATTATTTTAATGTGCAGCTAGATAGCGTTTATAGCAGTTGCAATACAGTTTATTCGATAAAGCAGTTAGAGTTTAATATTTCTAAATCAAACTATCATGCAATTAATTACCATCTAATTTATTAAAATCGCAACTGTAAGAGTATGTTTCGCGAAAGTGTGATCGTCACGGGTATCTTATTCAAATAGAAATGAATATGTAGCAAAATATGAGCTATCTTTATACTTTGGTAGTAGCCTACCTGGTATCTGCCTTGTGATCGTAATCATTATTAAAATTGAGTTCGTTCTGAGCTGAATTAATTAAATTGTAACAGCGAGCTTAACTCGAGAAAACTTTTGATATTTAAAGCATTTTTATTTTTTTAGTATTGTCTGTCTTAAAATGTAAAACTAATCGAAAATTTTAGGCAGTTTTACAAGAATGAGCCGAAAATGTTAAACTTGTTAAAATCAAGTAATTTGAAATGGTAAAAATTTGTCATAAAATTTTTTTAATTACGTCTTTTCCAAAATTAAGTTTGTAATTATTTGATTTCCTACATTCTAACTTTGTTATTAAATGCTGAAAATGGTATTTAAAAATAAATGGAAAATAATCAAAAATTTTACGCTTATGGCGTTTTGCAAAGGATGACGCATGACGTTATTGTTATTGCTCTATTTCTTTGATAGTTAACAATTAACATTATTGCTTTCAAAATTATCAGTTAATATTTTTTGCACTGGTACAAATTTTTTTATCCTGCCATTCGTATTGATAATATACGATTACTCTAACAAGAATTAATTTAAAAGAGATTTCAGGTTGCATAATTTTTTAATCTTAAAAGAATTTATTTAATCATTTAGTCATGTTTCCTCAACAAAAAAGGAGAAAAACTTTGTTAGACTTTAACTTTAAAAAAATTCGTAATAACGACTGCGAAAATGTTAAAAAAAGTATTCCCGTTGATGATTTGGCATGTAGCAAAAATAATCCGCAGAATGTAATAGAAGAACCAGGTGAGACTCCAGACGCAGACAAAGCAACAAAAGATTTAGTTTTACAACCGTCAAATGACATTTCACTTTGTATAGGAAAAACTTATACTCAAGCAGAAAGACTTCGAATGCTAAAAAACATATGGATTCCGGATCAGTCTTTTAATTTTCCAATTACCGCAACCAATCACCGAAATTTACGGTTTCAGCACCGCTGGTTTATTCGCTACAAGTGGTTAGCGTACTCATATTTAGAAAAAGGAGCCTTTTGCAAATACTGCGTTTTATTTGGAAGTAAAGCAGGCAGTGGAGTTGGAAACCAACCTCTAGGAACTTTGTGTGCGGTAAAGTTTCAAAAGTGGAAAAATGCGCTTGAACGCTTTGCAGACCACGAGAGCACAAAATATCACCGCGACAGTGTGGTGGCAGCAGAGACCGTTATGTCAATCTTATCAGGAAAACAAGATAGCATCGAAATTCAACTTAATCAGCAACAGAAGCAAACAATTTTAGAAAACCGAAGAAAAATCACACCAATTATAGAAACAATTATACTCTGTGGTCGACAGGGTATTCCTTTAAGAGGACATCGGGATAGTGGTCCACTCACTTTCGAATCAGAAAAAAATCTAGAAGATAATAATAATGACGGAAATTTGCGTGCTTTACTTCGATACAGAATGAAACATGATCAAGTTTTCAAGAATGATTTTCTTTCTGCCGGACGCAACTCTCAGTATATCAGCCCAAGAATGCAAAACGAAATTATAAGTATTTGCAATGACTTGATACTTAAGCGATTGGTCGATTCCATTAACAGGTCCAGATTTTTTTCTGTATTGGCTGACGAAACAACCGATATATCATGTCAGGAACAATTGACTCTTTATGCTCGGTACGTAAGTGATGACTTTGCTATTGAAGAATCTTTTCTCCAGTTTGTACCCATAACAGATCTATCAGGCAAGAATTTGGCTTCAACAATTTTGAACAATTTATCGGACATTGGTATTGATGTTTCAAAAATGCGCGGTCAAGGATACGATGGGGCCACAGCTATGAGTGGAAGATTGAATGGTGCCCAAGCCTATATCAGGGAAATTATTCCTACAGCTCTTTACGTTCACTGTGCAGCCCATAGTCTTAATTTGGCTGTCTCTAATTCATGCGATCTCTCGCCGGTTCGTAACTGCATGGGAACAATAGCTTCAGTTTACAATTTTTTCAATGCTCCAAAACGTCAAAACATTTTACGCAAATCTATCAACACGATTTCGTCAAAAACAAAAGCTCAAAAACTTGTTCAAATTTGTGCTACCAGATGGGTCGATCGACACGAGAGTGTCAGTGTCTTTTCAAATTTACAATTTGCTGTTGTAGAAGCTCTGACAGAAATTTCAACATGGCCAGACAGAGAAACTTCATCACGAGCTCTACAGTTGCTATCGACAATTAGGCAAAGTGAATTTTGCATTGCTCTCTTAGTTTTAAAAAAGATTTTTGGATACAGTGTTGTTTTGTGCAAAGTTATGCAAAAAAAGTCGATAAACCTTCTTGAGGCCGTCAACATTGCACATGATATTGCAAATGAATTGAAGTGTCTTAGGGAAAAAGCCGAAGATGAATTTCACCAGCTCTATATTTCTGCGCAAGAAACGGCCAAAACCGAAAATTTTATTTTAAAAACACCACGCCTTACTTCAAGACAGACCAATCGATGCAACATTGCTGCTGAAACAGATGAAGAATATTTTAGAGTAGGAATTTTTATTCCATTTTTTGATAACTTTATTGTGACTCTCGAAGCACGATTTACTGCCCACAAATCGATTATTGGTGCATTTCAATGTTTAATTCCTGCTGATCCAACCATTGGACCAACTCCTCAACAAATTAAAAGTATTCAAGTTTTGGAAAGATTTTACGAAAATGATTTAACGAAATCCTCGGAAGAACTAGTACCTGAACTGATATTATGGTACAGGAAACTTTCTCGGTTGAACGTAGCAGAAAGACCAACTGATGCGTTGAGCAGCATCAAGGAATGCAGTTCCGATGCTTTTCCAAACATATTTACATTAATGACCATTTTGTTAACTCTTCCAGTGACAACATGCACTAGTAAACGATCGTTTTCCACGTTGCGCAGACTAAAAACGTACTTACGAAACACAACTGGCACCACTCGAATGAATGGACTTGCGTTGTTAAACATTTATAGGAACTACACGCCTTGCCCTGATGACGTAATTAACAGATTAAGTGAAAAAAATAGGCGTTTGAATATAAGCCTGTGAAAAAACTTTAAATATTTGTTAGGTAAGGTTATTTTTTTGTTCATTTGATTTTTCACCTTTTGTTCTCATCATTTATACGAGTTGCTTATGTTGCTTTTAGTTTGGAAAGTTTCTTGTCATATTTGAATTAAATTTGCGTACTCGCACATGCCTTTTCAATAGTTAGTTTTACGGTTTGGTAAAAAGAAATTTATGCTACTGCAAGATGTTCTTAAAAGCATAACACTTTGTTTTTGAATGTAGGCCTAATTTTTGAAGTTTTTGCCCATTACCAGGACCACTTAGAGCAATCGTTTTTTCGGTTCCAAAACCCCCCCCTTCACAAATTTCTGCGTACGCCACTGACTAAGACCATATTGTTTTTATGGTTATCATACTTTTAAAAAACTTTTGCTTCACTATAAGTAATTTGTAAGCAGCTTTATTTTAAACGTTGTAATTATTTTATTTTTTTATTAATAAAATTTAATTTTATTCTAATATAGTTGTTTGTCTGTGTTTAGTGTCACCTCTTGACGAGTTGTAAAGATGAAACAGGCTGTTGGGGTTTCTTAATAAAACTTTTGTGTTACATTTAAACTTAAGTAAAAAAAATTAAATTTATGAAACTTAATTTTTTTACTTTAAACGCTAGCGAATGCACTTACGCCGCCATTATTGCGACTTGTGCTGCCACCTTTGATTAAACGCTGTATGTGACGTTCGAATTATCATAAATTTTTCATCGCAGAATTGTTAGGAATGATGTCCTGCTCCCACCTGATGATAATTTTTTTTGTCCAAAAAATTAATAAACCTAAAGTTTTATCAGAAAAAGTATCAAAAAAAGACATTGCATCAAAATAATCAGAACCATTTCACTCACTTAATTTCTGAATTCATTGCAAAACCAACGTTTTATTAAAACAAACTAGGTCAAAATTAGAATCTAATATGAATCACAAATGATGCATATACAGGCAAAAGCAGCTCAGTGAGTATCAAATGTAATGCATGACACAAACAAAGAATTAGAATTAGTCACTGTTTATTTGGTGATGTTAAAATTCTTAAAAATCTCCTTAAAGTTACTATGAACCGATGTTTCATAAATTTAAGCGAAAACAACTGTAGATTACAACACAAATTCTATCACGTAGAATATGTATCCATTAAAACATGACGTTTTAATCAGAGCATTAACAAAAAATAGGAGAAACCAATTGTTAAATAGAAAGTGTTGGTTTGCTTAGTTCAATCAAGTGATCTAGTAATTCTGTTCTTATTTTCTGGACAAAAAGTGAGAATATTTAGTTTAGGGGTGAGATATCAGTTAAAAACAAATTAGCAGCAATAAAACGATGTACGTTGAAATATGAAGAAATAAGAATTAAATTTTAATTTGAAAACACGAAATCGCTCTGTTGTTGAAATTGGTGGTTAAATTTAAAGCGAACAACTTAATTGTATCTTTATTCTTCAAAATAGCTTGATATGTTTTTGGCTCTTTGTTTATAGACCCTTAATTTTATCTTCATTCTTGGATTAGTTGATATGGTGTAATTTGTAAAAAAATCAAACGGGTTAAAAAACCAGAACAATTAAAAATCAGATAATCTGATTAACATTACAGTAAAAGTATTTGTCAGCAGCGTGGTCTAGTAAATAGGAACGCCGAATCGATGGCGAACGCTATAGACAGCTGTCATAGTTCAAAACCTGCTCCCGTCTTTTTGTTTTGTCCTTGGAAAAGACGCTTTAGAGTACATTCTTCTGCTAGGTGGTCTTAGCAAGCAGCTGTAAATTTCAGTCACATCTCGAAATAAGAAACATAAAGACAAATAAAAAATTTACAAACGGACAGCCATATCTCACAATGACATTTTCGAAAGAAGGTCGGAATAATTGCTTGGCTTTGTTCCCCAAAATATAGCCTAATGCCTTCGACGTTGTTCTGAAAGTCAGGAAGATAAATGGAAAAGATAAATCAACGCATCCGATTGTCCGCTGACCAGACTTAAAAGTAAAAGTGCCCTCAAATGGGGTTTCGTTTAGAAATTGCTTTTTGTTTAAAACTAGAAAAAACCTAAACTTTTGTTTAAAAAATGCCATGATTGAATTTATTTACTTGAAGATTTTATGAACTTGTTTATTGCAATTATCAATATGAATGTCAATATGGTGAATAATAAATTCGAAATTTAAAAATAATTTTACAAATCTATTCTGAATATCGTATGATGCAATTGAATAAGTTTTACTGAATGACAGATTTAATCATTTCTTTATAAATTCTTTTAGTTTCTTGTTTTTAACTAAACCAAGCGCCCTCACTAAAACCTATATTTATTAAAACTTTATAATATCAACTTTTTAATGTTCTAAATTTCGGAGGAACTCGACTCAATAATTGAAAACGACTCAAATAATTGAAGGTTTGTCCAAATGTCTTGGCAATAGATATAATGTTGTCAGAGTTTGTTGTGACAAAAACGGGATTGGCTATTATTTAAATTTAAACAAAAGTAAAAAATTGCGATCAAAAGTGACTATTGAGTGTATCTGTGCCAAAAAAATCATTTCAAAACTCAAGGAAAAATTGATCACTTCAAAACTTGAGGTTAAAAGCATATTTTTGGGAAACTGTGTTCTGGGAGGCATATCATCGGAAAACCCAAAGGTTCTGCTTTGTAAAAATTGGACGAGAAAACTTTGTCTCGAGTACTCAATCTATAGTAGGGTGTCAAGGAAAGTATCGTTTTGAAAGGGACATCCCTAAAATAAAAGAATTGTCCTGTTCAAAACGATACGTTCCTTAACCCCCATTAATTCAGCACTCAAGATGCGTTTTGAAAAATAACTGATCAATAATTTTATTAGAGTTTTAGAATGTAAAGAAATTTATTGTGTTGACGTAGATTAGGTTGAAAAGGCTTGATAAAAGTAGTTTTAAGAGCGAACGAATGGAAAGAGTACGTCCTCGGGCAAGAATAGTGAATTTAATGTCACTGTATTGGCTGGACAAAGAGGGTTTGTAGAAACTGCTGCCCAATAGCAGAGCCATGAGCGATAGTTTGAGAAGTGCTGTTTGCCTTGCAGGCACGGGAAAGATTAGAGCGGTCTTGAGAAAAACGAAGGTTTTAATTCTTTCTGACGATTTCTCCCGACGAGTGTCAGATGAAAAGTCTTCGAAGAATGAACACGTTTTTTAAAGCTATCTTAAAGTTTTTTTTACCGCCAATCGATTTTTTAGTATTATAAAATGAAGCTATGTAAAAAGTGCAAGCTGTGTAAAAAGTCTAAAACAGCCTTAAAGCTAAAGTTGTTTTAGAAAACTAAAGCGTTTTCGTCTAGCTCTCTTCAGAAGGTTTCGCTAAAATGAACTGTAAAACTGAATGTAATATTTGAACACTATCAAGACTGATTATGATTTAAACACTATCAAAACCACGTTTTGTCACGCTAAAACATGTTTTCAGCCGAAATAAGAAACAAATCATATAAGTTTTGTGTTAACATTCGAAACTAAAATGTATTTTAACACTTACACTAGTAATTTTTCTTTGTAGACGAATGCCTTCTGTCTACATAATTTTAGTTTACGGAGGGTTATAAAAATCGGTTCTAAGATGGATAAATGTGCATCTCACTATAATGACAAATAATTTTCTATTCTTTCTAAAGCAGGATCAAACTTTTATTTATCCGCCTTAGAATTGATTTTTATCACTCTGCCTAAATACAAATTACATAAAAACAAAGAGTTTGTTTACAAATATAAATTTATGGTGTAAGTGTCAAAATTTTTTATTTTAGTTTTGAATCTTAACACAAAACTTACGTAATTTATTTCTTAATTCGGAAAAAACATTGTTTACGCTGACGAAACGTGGTTTCACTTTATTGATTTCTTCTTCTTCTTCTCCTTTCGGCCTTTCCCATTAGTCAGGGGTGGCCACAGCGTATCATCATTCTCCACATCTTTCTGTCTTCAATGTCCATCTCCTTCACACCAACTTCCTTCATATCTTCTTTTACTACATCTAAAAATCTTCTCTTTGGTCTCCCTCTTCTCCTCTTTCCTGGTAACTCCATTTCCATCATCTTTCTTCCTACATACTCTTGGTCTCTCCTCTTGACATGTCCATACCACCTCAGCCTGCCCTCCCTCATCTTCATTCTTAACCGTTCTACCTTAACAGTACTCCTGATGTTCTCGTTTCTAATCTTGTCTTTTCTCGTCACTCCCATAGTAAACCTCAGCATTTTCATCTCTGCGACTTCCATCTCTTCCACTTGTTTCTTTGTGACTGCTACTCTCTCAAGTCCATACACCATTGCTGTTCTTACCATTGAACTGTACACTTTTCCTTTTACTCTAGCTGGTAACCTCTTGTCGCAGATTACTCCTGATACTCTTCTCCATCCGTTCCATCCTGCCTGTACTCTCTTCCTTACCTCCCTCTCACAACCACCACTTTCTTGCACCGTTAATCCCAAATACTTAAATTGCTTTACTCTTGGCACTGTTGTATCCTCCATCTTTACTGTTTCGTCATCATTTCCTCCATTTATGCACAGATATTCGGTCTTTGACCTACTGACTTTCATCCCTCTTCTTTCCAATGCATACTTCCAGGATTCTAATCTCCGATCCACTTCTTCCCTGGTCTCTTCGCAAATCACAATATCAATCAGCAAACAGCATCGTCTATGGTGGTTCTCTCCTTACTTCATCCGTTAGCCTGTCCATTATCACTGCAGATAGGAATGGACTTAACGCTGATTCCTGGTGGAGTCCAACCTTGACCTTGAAACTTTCTGTAGTTCCTACTGCACACCTCACCACTGTTTCGCTTCCCTCATACATATCCTGTATTAGTTGCACATACTTTTCCACTATTCCGGATTTTCTCATACAGTACCACAGCTCTTCCCGTGGAACCCTGTCGTAAGCTTTCTCTAGGTCCACGAATACACAATGTAGCTCTCTTTGACCTTCCCTGTACTTTTCCATCAACATTATTAAAGCAAACATGGCATCGGTGGTTCCCTTTCCTGTCATAAATCCATATTGCTATTTGCTGATCTCCACTCTATCCCTTAACCTGGCTTCAATAATTCTTTCCCATACTTTCATTGTGCGGCTCATTAGTTTTATTCCTCTGTAGTTTCCACAGGACTGTGCGTCCCCTTTGTTTTTATAGATTGGGATAAGCACACTCCTTCTCCATTCTTCTGGCATCCGTTCACCCATTAATAATCTGTTGAACAGTCTGGTCAAAAACTCTATCCCCATCTCTCCCATGCACTTCCAAACTTCTACTGGCAACTCATCTGGTCCAACCGCTTTACCTTTTTTCATCCTTCTTAGTGCGTTCTTTACTTGCGTTTCTTTACTTTCTTTACTTCACTTTATTGAATATTCTCTTCAAATCTTCCCGTATGATAACCGCTATAGACCGTTATTTTCAGCAAATTACAATCAATGTTGATATTGTTCAAATATTACATTCAGTTTTACAGTTTATTCTAGCAAAACCTCCTAAAAATAGATAGAGATCGACGAAAACGTTCGAGTTTTCTAAAAAAGCTTTTTTTAAGGCTACCTATTTAAACAAAAGAGTTTCGTATGAAGCCCTTGGTTTTAAAAGCTAAAATGAAGCTATTGTGTGACTTCCTTAAAGAATAAAAATTGTACACCCTTCAAGAATTTCTGACTAATTTTTTTCAAAACATAATGGCATTCAAAAGACAACACAGAAAAGTGCTGATTATTGATGGGAAGGGATTTAATCTAAGATTTTTTTAATAACTTTTTGTTGTATAAACATTTTTTCATTATTTTATAGAAATGGCAAATGACTTAAAGAAAACCTTTGAACAAGCTTCAGTGATTTATAGTTTTGTTGGAGACATTAAAGGAAAATCGGTTTTGTTTGGTCCAAGCAAGAATAAAATTCAGCAAGGTTGGACTAAACCAATTAAAGTTGAAAATATTTTTGTATTTTTTTGACAATAACCAAACTAACAACGATGTAATATTTTTACTGTTATGCTATATCAAGCGGAATAAATTCACCAGAAAATTAGTTTGGGATTTTTACTGTTTTATTCATTCGTTAAAGAAAGCAAAAATGGTGAATTTTAGGCTCTAAGCAGCAGATATTATAATGCTTATTTGTTTTTTACTTTGCTTTTTGGTGTTATTTATGCTGCTTTTTTAATGTCATTTAGAAGCAGGTCTTTACTTGATTAGTTTACGTCATAAAAGGACAATTGTAAAACCAAGGTTTTTTTGATCATGGCTGAAATTGAAACTGCGTTCTGGAAAATTAGTCGACGTATCTGCAAGCAGAGAATAATAAACTTTAAAATATTTGCCTAATTGACAATACACATGTAGAATATTTAGCAATAATTGTATATTCAATATATCCATAAAATGCGTTAAAGTTTAACAAATTCAGAATCAAACAAAATTTAGGCAGAAGTGAAGCTGATGATTTGGATTCACTCATCTCAGATGAAAATGAAGAACTCTCGATATTTGAAAATCTGGTTTGTTTGTTGATTTATCGATTCAATTACAGTTCAAACTTGATCTGTCAAAATAAAGTCGAGATTATTTTGACTAATAAGAATAAAGTAAAAAACGTTTTTAGGTCAAATAAAATGGACTAAGTAAATTAAAATAAACTTTTCGGTAAAATTAATTTTAAACTAAATTTAAGCATAATCTTAATATTTTCTGTCCAATGTAAAACAGGTGTTTTAATGTCATTCATTACAAAAGCTAAAAATAAAATAAGAAATTGCGATGAACTCATTTGGAAAACATTTATAGTCAGCTTTAGTATGAATCAAGTCGAGCGACTGCATCAGACCGTCAAAAAACTTTGTAAAACTGGCTCCTCCTAAGCAAAAATTCGGATCTTTTTACTTTGTAGTACCGCCACGAAAGCTTAAAAAGTTGTTCAATTCAAATGAAGAAATTTTACCTGAAGCACATCTGTTAGCTATAATTATTAGAATAACTTTGGTGCTGATAGTAAAAGTTGCTTCTATTTTATATTAGAACATAATAGCAATTAGGAATTCTGCAACTTTTAAATTCATACGATTATTGGAAAACTTTGTCTTTTTTGGAATACCTATGATGTCAAAAATCCAAACTGTAATGAATGAATGTAAGGAAAAGTGATTTGCTTAAAAACCATATTTATAGTAATAAAGTGGAAATTAATCATTACTTTTTCAGGTTACAAGAAAACGTAGTACCTTCAAAGTTTCTGTGATGATTTTAGCTGTTGTAGTTGTGACAAGTTTGATTGTATTATCCACTTTTTCCATCAAAAGAATTTCTGACCGTGAGTTGGTTATTAAAACTACAGTAGTTTCTACTACAAGCGTGGAATGGAGTTATTTTTGTTTTTTACTAATTTTTTTGCTTCGCTTAGCGCTTAAGCGCGGAAAGAAGTAAAAAAGTCAATAAACAAACAAAGCATACTCTATTTCACTCTCGTAGTGAAACTGGAAACGGGCCTATCAGCCTTTGTATTAAAAACAGGCCGGTAGAATATAATTTCTTTGCTGCTTGATAGCCCTTTACGGTCCACCTTTTTTATAAAACCGGTTTTGTTGTTTTTGCAATATTTTTAATGATAAGTACTTGACTTTAAACATAAAATTATATTTAATTCGAAAGTGCAACTTGAAAAACTTTGCTTTTATTTATGAATGCTAATTTGATTTTGATTAAAGTTTGTGAAGGTTGTTACAAAACCGACAGGCAATTTCTGCAAAATCAATTCAATGACATCCCAATTTTGAATTTGCCTCTATCGATAAAATTAGCTACTAAAAACCTTGAGAACATTAGCTACTTTTCGCAAGCAATTTTGATCTATCATTTTTGCGCTTTGAGCAACTGCAGAGAAAAAACAGCTAAAAACGTTATTTTAACTTGTCCAGTCTAATATGGAGCCTTTGTTCAGTATATATTGGTAAATATTTGCTAATGTAGTTGTACAGTTCTTCGAATATTTTTTTATGAATAAAAGCAAACAGTTTAATAACTTACAAGAAAATAGTTTAATCGTAAAATTAGGGTTTGATTATGAACGTCTACTGACGTAGTTGGCCCGACAAGTGAACATCGCAAAACTAAAACTTCTAAGAATAGGCTGCATGCCAAACAATTTAACCCAGTACTCTTAAATCTTTTTGCGCTCACGGCACACTGACGGACCTTCCAAAATTTTGCGGCACCATTGACCAAAGTGAAAATTTTCTTTTTGGTCTTCGCTTGATTTTGAAGGTTTTTTTTTATTTGAAGTGTCCAAAAGCGAATATTTAGGACAAAGCAGAGTTTGAAATTAAGCCAAGACCAAAAAAAGTTCTTTACTATACGAAATCGCAAAAAAATTGAAATTTTTAGGCTTTTTCGTTGCTTCTTGACACTTCAAAAGAAAAAACGTTTCAAATCAAACAAAAACCAAAACAAAGACTCGAAAAACGATCTTGCTACTAGTCAATAGCAATTGCAAAGTTCAAATTTCAAAAACATTTGTATTTTAAACAGTATATTTGGAATACCGTTATTTAGAGACACGCCAATCAGTCTTGCGAGACATAGATTGCGAAGTACTTATTTAATCTAAGAAAAAAGGAAATTTCACGGTTAATGTTTATTATTTTGAAAAAACTTATGATGCTAAGCATTATCTAAAAGTTGATGCCAACACCTCTTCTCCGTCGATCGATAAAAACTCACCTGCGTAAACTTCAGCTAAACGAAAAGTTGTTGGGGACAAAAAATCGATGATTGAGGTCGTAAATTATTGCTGTCAACGCACCACGATAGTTGAATTGCTTGTTCTATATGCTAAACTAATCCATTTATGGACTGTTATTTAACGTAATAATAAACATTTCGGAAAAGAAACACGTGGTGTGAGGGGGATCATAGAAGGGGAGTTCCACGGTCCACAATCTGAAAAGGTTTGAAAACCACAAAACGTTTGACATTGTTCAGAATAAACCAAAATTTTTATAAAAATTGCTGAAAAAACAAATTGCAAAAGTTATAATTTGTAAATGAATACTATTAAAAAGATTGTCATATGTTAAAACCTAAAACTATTACAAATGCCGCAAAATAATGAAGCAGTGCGTCCAAAGTGATCTGGCCTGATACCATCTAATACACAGTGCTCCCACTGAATATTTTTAAGAAACCACTGAATATTTTTAAGAAAATTTAGCAATAAGCTCATCAAGACCCCAGACAAGAATGGAAAACCCTCAAGTAACAAATTCAACAACTTAAGTAAGAATACAAGCTTTAGACACATTTCACTTAATTAGCAGAACGTGTTTACAGTTTTACAATTAAATGGACAAAAGTCACAAACCAATTTTGCAACAGCTGTTAACTAAAAGTGCAGATGAATCACCCAAAAATAGGTTTCTTAAGGCATTTTAAATATCAAATAAATCTTCTTCTTCATTGAATCTTTGAAAATGAGTAACACTTTCATCTTTATAGTTTTCTTGGTAACTTTTTCTTATTGTATCATCCTTAACATTATTGATAAGTTTTGGTTTGGTTTCCAGCTGCAGAATGTTTGATTATTTTCTGGTAATGGAATGCTTTGCAAGCAATCTATTTTCAACCGTTTCTGCTTTTAAAGAGTTGCTTAATTTTGTTTTCATTTGATTGATCTGTGAAAATATTCCTTCCGCACTTGCAGAAAAATATTGTAAGACTGTTATGTTAGTCAAAAAATATGGCAACAAAAAATTTTGGAATTATCTGGACCACCCTAAAAACTATATTCTACAGCATCTTAAAACCCCTAGATCTTCAAGAAAAAACCCAGAACCTTAAAAACACACTGAAAACCTTAGATCTGAGGGTAAAACCCCAGGTGTGGGAGCCCTGCTACTATAGGAAAATATTTCTTGATTCAGGATAAATATAAGATAGGAGTTTTTTAACGTAACAAAACAATTTTTGTCGAAGCGTTACAACAATTACTGTCGTATATTTAAAAAAACGTTTTTAGAAGAGAAAACGAGAAATCGAAATGACGTGACAGTTGGTTCAAACCGAAATAAAATTCAGGTACTCGTATGCTTGAAAAATTGCTACAGCTAATATTTTATACTTTGTTTACGGATAATTATATAAACTCTTTGAGCTTTCAAATATTGCTTAAGAGTTATTAAATTTTTGTCAATAACTTTAGTTTGTAAGTTTGGAAAGAAACATCATAAAAGTTTTGTTTTTTTTTAAAACGATTTCCAGTTTTCATTGCTTAAATTTTGTTGTATTTTCTTTCAACTACCGGTAAATAGTTTTATTGTAGCCGAAGCATCATGCTTACTTAAAATAGGTACAGTATTTTTTCAGGACTACAGATTAAATATTGAAAAAAAATATATTATGATTATGATAAATAATCATTAAAAAATATTTTAAAATGGCCTTACTCTTCTTAACCTTTATTGGTCAGCCTAAGCCAAGGGTTCTTAACCGGGGCCCTTGAAAATTATTACGGGATCCATAGAAAATTAATATTAAATTGGTAGTCCACCATTAACAGTCAACAAAAAAAATATTTACTTTTACCTCCTTGACAATTAGAATTCGAACCTAAAATTCACTTCAAGAAGGAAAAATAAATAAATAAATAGGTCATCAATTTTGATTTCTTGAATGGTTCCGGCCAAATATGCCGGCTAAATTAAAGTAAAGAATTTTTTTGATCTTCAAGTAAAGTTGAGGCTTGAATTTTAGTGGTCAGAGAAGTGAAATCAAAGTAAAGGTCAAAAAACAGGTCTTTTTTTAATTTTTGGTATAGGTGTTCACCAAACAAAGTTTAGAGCAAAAGGCGTTCATAAGTTTTAAAAGGTTGAGAACTCACTGATCTAATAGTTTTAAAAATTTTTTCTAACCACGAAAATTAATGATTTTAAAAGTTTTTTATTGGTACAAAACTTTAAAATAGCTTTTGACAGCAAATGCTTCATCTAAACGTCTTTTTCTAAGGTCAATTTCTTACGCTGACGAAACGTGGTTTTATTTATTAAATACTTTTAATTATTATAATAACTGCTACTAACCTTAATTTTTAGCCAATCAGGATCAGTCTTAAAACTTTTGAAATACTACTTTTAGTTCTGCAATTCATTCTAGCGAAACCTCCTGAAGAGAGCTAGACGAAAACGTTCGAGTTTTCAAAACAGCCTTTTTTAAGGCTACTTATTTAACAAAAGAGCTTTAGATGAAGCATTTGCTGTTAAAAGCTATTTTAAATTAATGATTCCTAAACAAAATCTGATTCGACATTTTACAAAGACTCATTAAAGCATTGGAAGAGATTAAAACTCTTTAAGAAATTTTGCGCGTATTGAGAAATATAAAGGTGACTAAAGTCAGGTTTGAAACCTGAAAAAATCAGTGTCCTTTTTTGTCATTACTCTAATCTTGAAAAACCTTTTGACTTGTCGCCGTGGTCGTTTGGAAGGAGATCCACTTCTGGTCAATCACCAAGAGAACAAGGACCGAAAATTTATCCTTTTACTATCCCAGGCTGTCTAGATCTTAGTCTCTCTTAGCGAGCATCTGAGGACTCACTTTAGAAATTATACAGTATATGATCAGGGTCAGGGATCAACGGTAAGCCGAAGAAAGTGTCGCTCCTAGTTGGCGAAGCTCAGCTGGCTGGATGCCTGAAAGTATGGGTAAGTAGTCCGTTGGAGTGGGACGCAGACATTCAGTGACTATGCGCAAGGCGTTATGTAGGACACTGTCTATGAGGCAAGTGTAAACACTGCGACACCAGGCTGATGCCCAGTACTCAGCTGTTGAGTAAACCAGAGATAAGGCAGCTGTGCGTAGTGTTTTGGCACCAGCACTTCATCCTGAGCCTACAAGTCGACTTGACAGTGTGAAGCGCAAAGATAGTTAACGTTTTGACTGAATGACAGATTTAATAAACAAATTCAAGGGATTCCTTTTTTTTTAGTCACTGAAGTAGTTTTTGTAAAAACATATAGTTAGAATAATAGCACCTACAATAGTACTACTACAACAAAGAAACTCTTTGTTGTTCAGAGCTTTAGTATCGCTTTAAACAAATTCGATTTCATAACAGCTAAAAGCTTTTTGTGACGTTTTTATCAGTAGCTCTTTCGTCAAATGGGATGTGCCAGAGAAAATTCAGACGTTTGTGGTCTCAGTACTGGTTTATAAAGCAAGCCCTCCATTAGTCTTGATAAGAATGTCAAAACGGCTATTGAAAGCTGCTATGTCCCTTTTACCACTCGTATGGTCTTCACATCTGAACGTATATTACCTGTAGCTTGCGAAGATGTTTAACTACAACGTTGAAAAGCTTCGTTATCTATGACTCTTTATGCCACTGTGCCAATAAGTACGTAGGACGAACATCACAGCGAGTAAAAGATAAAATCAAGTATTCCTAAGCATGTTTCTAAATGGCTGCAACAGCAAGCGAAGCGCCCTACACGATCTCAACCCGGTAGATCTTGTAAGCTAAAACGTAACAACCCAGATTGTGACTTTGCCATAGGACAACACCTGCTGGGGAATGAACATTGTGCTGCAAACTACGATCAAAGGCGATTTAAAACTCTTGCTGTGGCACGAAGCTCGTTTCACATTTTGCTGCTTAAACCAGCATTTAAAACCAGACATCCTGTTTTATGTAAACAAAAATAATTTGTTTACTTGTTATAACTTTTCAAGTGAATAACGTTGTGAACTACAGTGTTTTTCCTTAGAGATTGCGTAACCGTGCGTTTCTCCTTTCTGAGATTACATTGTACAGTACCTTTTTCCTAACTGTTTCCTAACTAACCCTAAGACCACCAATTTCTTGATTTTCTCTCACTCGATCCATTTAATGTGATAGCTACTGATAAAAGCGTCACGAAAAGCATTTGGCTATTATGAAATCGATTTTGTTTAAGGCAATACTAAAACAAACTGTTTTATAAGAAATAAATGCAGAAATGGATTTAACAATATTTCAGGAAGCAAAATTAGGATCAACAAAGTCCTCCACTGCCACTGATTACACTTGGAAGACACTCAAGAGTTACATTATCAAAAGACCGTGGACTTCTTTTCAGGCAAGTAAAAAATAGATTTTGTTTACGCAGATTTCAAGCTTTTTCTGTTGAAAATCAAGTCTTAAGTTATGGTGCATGTGAAATAAATCTTTGCATGAAAAAAAGAGTGCACTTTTTTAAAGATCTTCAAATATGGTACAAAATAAATTGCTAAAAAAAAAGTTTTATTGACAACGTAAAAGTTATAAAAATATTCAAGTACCGGAAACTTGTCCTACATTTGAATTTTTCACTTGTTCTTAGTAACTACATTTTGTTTGCTTCTCCTCAAAAATAAACAAGATTTAAAAAAAACTTTTTTTATGGATCAAATTATTTAATTTTTTAATCTACAGTACAATAAGCAAAAAAGCAATTTGATAATAATAATACAAATGTATATAGTGTTTTTACACAAAACTAATTAAATCAAATGCGCTTTACAAATAAAGGAAATTAAAAAAAATGAAACAAAATTACGAGACATTACAACATTACTACAATATTAATTGAAAAAAGCAAGAGTGTAAAATTGGGTTTTTAATAACTTTTTGGTTGGGAAAGCGATTGTAACATTTTTAAATGATCAGACAAATTATTCCTAAGTAAAGGACCACAAACGCAAAATCTACGATCACCAAATTTAGAAAAACGAGGGACAAAAAGAAGGTTAGCATCAAAAGGACGTAAAGAGCGAGAAGGTATATGCTTACAAATTAAATCATCTAGGTATGAGGGCCAATCATCTTGAATACAATAAAATTTAGAATAGAGACGGAAACGCACAGGCAAACAGTTTAATTTTATAAAAATAGAAGTTATGTGCGTGGATTTATAATTGCAAGAAACAAGCCTGGCTAAAATATTTTGCCTTCTTGGCCAGGGTAATAATGCTGAGTCATACAAATTATAATACAGAGCATTGCAATAAATAAATGAAGAAGTAAGAAGAGCATTTATTGAAGTTTTACAATTTTTTTATCAATATACTAACGAATTTTACCGATGTTACAAATAAGAAAAATATTTTCTAACAGTAATTTGGTTGTTCATGGAAAGGTTACAGTCCAAAAAGCACCTTATTTTTTTACAGAACTTAAAAATTTTTTAGACAATGTTGAATTTTCAACAGAATAGTTTTTGCAGAATGCCTATAATAGCTTTTTATTCGTTTATAATAGGCTGATTATTTTTGGTTTCATATTTATATTTATCCTCCTGACTTGCAGGAAAAGTCGAATCGGAAAGTCACTGTGCACTTAGGGTTAGGTTAGGGTTAGGGTTAGGTTTATAGCTAACCTTAAAGCGTTAACCCTAACCCTAACCTAGGTTAGCGCTAACCCTAACTCTAAACCCTAACCCTTACCCTAACCCTAAGTGCACAGTGACTTTCCGAACAATCTGTACTTAGGGCAACCGTCAAGGGATTACCCCAAAATGTTTTCGTAGATGCCAAAATATTGTTATCCGTTTTAAAATTCTAATTTGATTTTTTAGTTTTTTTATTTCAAGATATGACCAAAATTTAGAGCTGCTTGCAAGCAGAGGTAAATGCTGTAAAGTGTATTTTTCAAAGACATAAAGTACCGAAAACGCATAAAGCAAAGTCTTCAAGATAAGTGACCATTCTTGCATTGCGCAAAAACTGACTTGTGAAATTGTGCGGTCGGCCTTCCAGATGCTAAGCAAAATAAAGATACAAAGCACGACGATATCGTAACAGAGGTTTAAAAGTGAGATAAACATTTCCTTGAAAGATTAAAGGGTAATCTCACTTATCAGCTATTACTGCAATTACGTTTACAGCCAGCCGTTCAAAGTAAAACGCTGTTTTACCATCAAAATCAAAAGCTTTTCGGTTGTAAAACATAAATCAATCATTTTTTCTTAAAAATTACATACTCATCCTTTAACGACTAACTTAGGAAGGTATTGAAAGTTTGAAAACGTAGCACTTCATTAACCAGAAAAAAATATAAATTAAAATTAAAAAATGTCGATTTCAACACCTCGGCCGTTCTAGTGTTAATAAGCTCCATACTTTTTGTCTAAACAGTAAAAAGTTTATGCTCTGAACTGCTTCAGACTTTTTTCTTGGAATCTCTTAGAATAAAGACAATTTTCCAACCAAATGACCTTACAATTTTTTTATCAAATAATTTTTCAGCAACTTTAACAAAATTAACAAAAATGTGGAAAACTTTTTATTGAACAAAACTACTTTTTAGGCTTATTACGCTGGACATAGAATAAAATGTGATGGCTCGGGAAATTTTCATTTTTTCCAATTTCGTTGGGGATGCAGATGTATTGACCTTTTAACCATAACTCCCGTGAATTGCAATTACTATACAAATCCAGGAGCAGCGTGCCAACGAGCACTTGCACAACTGGTTCGGACAATGAACAAGGCTAAGGTCTATCCTCTACCAACTGATGCCGTGGATATGAACAATGGATGCTAGAATGGAACAAAAACTGCTCTATCAAAAAGTTAATGAAATTATTGTTTTTAATTAATGCCTTTAAAGCCTCTTTTTTGCAATACGTGCAGTGGATTAACTGAAATTGCTTTCATTTTTATATTGAGAACAAAAAAGTAATTTTGTTTTGGCAGACTTTATGATAGTTCGGAAAAGACGAGATATTTTTTAAAAGAGTGTAAGTAATATTACAATGTTGTTGTATCACCTCTTCGAAAAGCTTAATTGCATTACCGGGAACACGAGCTTACGCCTTTGTTTGGGAGCTGTTATGTTGTAAAGCGTAAAAAACTACAAGCGTGACCGTCTTTGCAATACAACACTAGGTCAATATTTTTGTAAACTTTTTTTCATTAATTATATAACTCATTATTATTGGCGCTTTGAAGTGGCCTATAAATTTTATACATGTCGTTCAAAGGATATGGCTTATCTGGTTCATACGTGACTGCTCTTGGTGTAATGGTAAATCAGATTACTGCTCATGTCCAAAAATTTGCTGTGATTACATTTTTCCATAAGGTGCACTATATATTTTGTAAGACTGTTTATGTTTTATCCGAATGAAGACAAACAAAGCGGAATTATTATAATATATGGTCGAAATCTTTATAGTCAAACTGCGCATCAGCATATGTTGCCATGCTGTTGACCTTTATTTGGTATGGTAACTATTAACTCTTCAGTCATAAATGAAACTTTTAAGTATAATTTTTTTTATAAAGTTTTGTTAACTTTATAATCTATATTTTTTCTTTTTCACGCTGTTTTTTTATACCTTTTATACTTTTTTTTTATGGATATAATCATGCAATAATTACGCAAATTTAAGGCTTTGTAATCTAACCTAATAGCCTTTGTAATCTATTGTGTAGAGATATTGTTATGTAGTCCACATGAATTAGTTTACAAACGTTTGTTTCGATGACATTGAAATAGGCTTAATTGTTTTGTAATATTGCAGGCCTAATGGTTTGGTTTTAATTATTTTTTTGTTGTTTGTTTTTATTCAAAATGAAAAAGCTTAATGAATGTAAATAAAACTTTAATGATTTTCGTTAATAATTTGATTTTCTGATTAAACTTTGACATTATAAATGGTCAGCATCAAAGGTTACTGGTGGTTAAATTTTTGATCACGTAAAATTGTATTATGAACCGTTGTTAAACAGTAAGAAACCGTAGATATGATTGCTAAAAGTAAAAATATTTTCACTATTGCAAAAGTTTACTTAATCGCGCTCAAAGAAGTGTTTCAAAAAAAAGTCGAATTCCGTCCAACCAAAAACATAGACGGTTTAAGACACATTAAACCGGTTTAAAAGTATAGTATAATCCACATAATATGAAGACAGTTGATTAAAATTATCACTCGTTGTATAAGCTCGGTCCCAATTTTGTAAATAGAATATTTGGTATCTAGCATGTTTATAAGGCAAACTTAAAAGCATTTTGGTCTGGGGAAAAAATTACGAAATCGGGCTGGCAGTCAATGTATTAAACTCCCCATTTTTGAATGTTTGAAAAAATTACAACCTTTTGAAAATTAATACTTTGTAGGAAAAAACAACGCAAATTTTTAAACAAAATTTTGAGATTAAGTTTTTGTTATGGCTACGCAGTGAAAAACATTCATAAACAGCAAAAAATTAAAATAAAACACAACTTTTTAGGACTCTGATCTTTATTGTTCTAAAAAATAATATTATTTAAAAGTTTCAGCAATACTTGAAAGAAACTTAGACTTTTTGGAAAAAGTTGGCGCTTTTTAATTTTTTAAGCAGTTTTGTGTTTGGGCACTAAACACTTTAAAATTTGAAATACGCGTATTTTGGTAAAATTAGATATATTTGATAATATTTTGGTAAAATCAGAATTGTGGTCAATTCTGAAGAATTGACCACAAACCTCTATGTCAAAAAATCTTAATAACATATAGGCTATTCGTAAACCCATTTTCAATATCCTTTAGCTATTTTATTTTCGGAGTTACTGCTTTTATTTTTTAACTTTTAATTAGTCAACATGAACATACTGGTCGTCGACAAAAAATTATGCATTTTTAAGGTCAAATTATGATCGCTACCAGTCAATTTTGATTTATTCTTGAGGACTCTTTGCACAACGTTTTAGCTTTCCGTAATTTTTTTCTTGATTCCGCCCCTGCAAGCAAGTAGCAAAGAAAAAAACTTTATAATTTTATTTAAGGACTTTTACTCAGTTTGTTTTAATGATGACTGTTGAATTTAGAAAAAATGAATGTGATGTTGAGGTATACCTTGTATAATTCTAATTACAATGGTTTTAAAAATATTTTTTTTGGAGATAATCAATACGTTTGCGCATGAAATTTCTTTTTTAGAAACTTTTTAGCAAGTTGAACATTGTTACGTTGGCATAAATTGAATAAAAACAAAGTTTCATTTCAGAAGAAAAATGAGTTAAAATATAATTTTAAATAATCTTTACGTTGAGTTCTGCTTTTAAAATGTAAAATATTGAAGTTAATATTGCTGACTGAAAATCGAGCTAAAATTAAGTCAGCCTGAAAAAAGTTTTACGCTTTTTTGAATATTTTACAGCTGGTGTATTGCAAAAACTTTTGAGATTTTGGGAGAATTGTCAAAAAGATTGAAAGTTTTTTATACAGCAGTTTAAAACTTAAACACAAAACGTTGGTATGGAAAATGAAGTTAAAAAGATGTTAATATAAAAAAAATTTAGTTGACAAATTAATAAATGCATTAAAAACGTACAGTTTTATGATAAATTTCGTTAGTAAAAGTAAAACATTAAAAGTGTAAAACTATTTAACGTAAACGGTTGTTAGACTTGACTGGGGACCGAACTAGTAGCTGAGATTAAGTCAGTGTTTTGAAATCTTAAACAAATTTTTTTATCAAACTTGTAATAAAATAAGATTTCCTTTTATAAGTTGTTTTTAAAAGGAAAAACTATAAAATTGAAGGTGTATTACAAAAATAAAAAGAATTTTTTCGCTTTTTCTATTTTTACACTTGACTGGGAATTAAATTAATGTCACCAAATTTTTACACTCCAATCATGAATATGACACGATTTTTAACAGGAAACGCGATACGCTATGAACAGCAAGCTTTTGTTTAAAAAAGGGACCTTGACACAATTATCAAATGCACATTGTCACGCTTGCAGCTATTACAGGTAGTTTTCCTATTATTATTAAAAGTTTATTAAACAACTTTTAAAATAATCAAAAGATTGAAAATAGTTAGAAGTTACAACTGATATCCTTTTTGAAACAAATTACTTTTGAAATTTTAATACAAAAAAGCGTTTTATTAAACATAAAATAAAAATAAAGTTAATAATTATGTTTCAATTTGGGTGGTCCACTAAATAGCAAAAACGGAAAAAATCGAACCTTTTACAATATCATGAAAATCTGTTTTAAGATTGAACACAAATATCCTATAAATAAAAATCAAGCTTGTCTAGAAAAACACTTTTTAACAAATACGGTACTTGCTTTAAAATTGAATAAGATATCCGGAAAATAAAAATCAAGCTTGCCTATAGAAAAAAACTTTTTAAAAATTGAACATAAGTAACCTATAATAATAAATCCAGGTTGCCTAGAAAAAAACTTTTTAAATGGAATATAGGTATCTAAAAATCGAGCTTGCCTCAGTAAAAATTTTTGAAAAATTGAACAATGGTAGGCCTATAATAAAAATCAAGCTTGCGTAGAAAGCTTTTAAAAATTGAAGATAGATATCTTACAAATAAAAATCAAGGTTAACTTGGAAGTTATTTTAAATTAAACATAGATATAACGAAAATCAAGTTTGCATAGGAAAAATTGTAAAAATTGTATGTATATAGGTGTTTAAAAATCAAGCTTGACTAAGAAGAAATTTTTAAAAAATTTAACAGAAGTGCAACAGCTTTTCTAGGCGTGTCCCAGCAAGTCTATGCTATTTTTAGTAATACCGTGTGTTGCACAAAATTTTCGCAATGTAGTCCGAAGTAGATACCTCAGGGGCGTCCAACCCGTGGCCCGCGTAAAGGTTTTGAGTGGCCCGCGCAATATTTTTTGAAGCCCTCTGTTCCGTCAATTTTGGCAGAAGTGGAAGACAGATTTGATGTGAAGACTCCTTTTTTCTTGTTTTAGAGATCACTATCATTTCGGGACAAAAAGTGGAAATTTGAGACTGATTTCAGGTGAGGACTTTTTTTTTTTTAGAGATCACTATGATTTTGGTACAAAAAATGGGAGATCTGAGACTGATTTCAGGTGAGGACTTTTTTTTTTTTAATTTTGGGGAAAAAAGTGGGGTGTTTTGTTTGTTTGGCCTACCAATATCTTCAATGAGTCAAAATGGCCCTCGGCTCAAAAAGGTTAGACACCCCTGAGATACCCTGTAAACACCTAGGGAAATTCCCAGGGAAAATCTTGAAAACAGAAACTTAAACTGTGATATAAGCATGAAATTTGTCCGACAGGAAATGCTTTGCAATCGATGCTTCAAACAGGAAATTGTCTTTAGGTTTCGCGCACTATAAACTAAAACGACTTTTAAAATCAAAAGATTGTACTGTAGTTAAAAGCTTTGAAACCGAATTTTTGAAATCACAATGTTTGAAAGCGAATTCACACATTATAAAATAAAATTATTAATTAAATTTGTGTGGTCTACTAAGCGGTTAAAAGTCAAACTTTGTGTTGTAAAGCGTTTAATCTTTTATTATAAAACGTTTATTTTTTTATTTGGAACCGTTTAAAGATTTACAATCTAGCTTGCTTGGGAAACATACAGTTTAGGTTAGTGTATTCAGGTTTGACAAAAACTCCGAAACTCAAGACTAGTGTCAGTGTCTTCTTTAGAGATAAGAACCGTAGTTTTCTTTAAATTTAGACTTAACCACTGACTAGGGTTAGTCTGATCTTTTGGTTTGCCACTTTGCTGTCTTGGTTGGGAATTAACTCAAAACCACTGGCTTACTTAAGGTTAGAAGATTAAAGTTAGGAATGGTAGTTTGGGGTTTGCGCACTGATGATGTTGGCGCTTTATCACTCCAGCGCCGGACCACTCCAGCGCATGCGCAGTTGATCTGAAAAACGTTTCCAAACTAAGACTTCTCTACTGCTGTCGGAACAAAAGGAGGTAGTTTTATTGAATTTAGGTCATTCTTCTAAATTGATTTTTTGATAAAGCTTATAATTCGCAATGTTTCACTAAGCAGTAATTTTAGATAAACAAAGTGCACTCTAACTCCAGTTTTAACGTTGAAGTATTGGACAATCTGCTGTGAAAATAGTTTGATCTCTTTGCGGTTCGAAGCATTAACTTAGATAAAAAAATTGCTGTGCACTGAGTTCAGCTAACTTGAACAAAAGATGCTAAAAAATTGATAATTATGCTTTTAATATTTGTTTTGTTCAAGAAAAACGTTTGGTATTGCAATATGGAAAGATTGCTTTGACAGCTATTCTCAACATTAGCTAATTTGAAATCAAAATTCGTCGCTGCAAGTTTACGTTTGAATTAGTTCTTTACAGATTACATGGTGTCTAGCCTTTCTTACTTTAAACTCTTGAATGTCTAAATCTTTGAAATAAGGAGAGCAACCCTGGGGAAAAATATCATGAGTTTTTGACGACAAGTGCGTTTCTGACAAGTTGACGACATTTTTTTATAGCTATTTATTTTTGTGACCTTTTGTGTCATAAAATATTGATACTTGAATGTCTGAATTAGATAAGGAATTACTAAAACAATTGTAAAGCTACATCAAATATTTCGAATACATTCTTTTGCTAATTTTCTGTCATTATAAAAAAATGAATGAATTTTATTGTCACATACATTTAAAAAAATCCTCAAATTTTGCGGTTGGTAGTCCTCCTCTACTGAAGGTGTTGTCAAAGTTTTGCCCACCAATTTTTTTTTAATAAAGTTTTGGTTACGCAGAACTTTAAAATAATCAATGGAGCGGACAGAACCATAATTCTTTTAATTTTTCAAAATGAAATGAAATGAAATAAATTAAAAATTGAAAGAGTTGTGGTTCCGTCCATTAAATCATTTTTTTCTCAAACTACTTGTTTTAGAAGCCTAAATAATTAAAATTTGTAAAAGTATATTTACGTCTTCCAAACTATATTTAGTGGCAATATTTTGTTATTATGGACTGTTAATAAAATAGTTTGAAATGAATTACATTTCCGAAAAGCGTATAGAAACAGACTATTGAAAGTATATCTTGTTTAAAAAATCACATCAAAAGAAAAAGCAGCAGTTGTTTTAAAAGTAGAAGTTGATGCGACAAGTTTTTAACAAATTTTGACATTATTCAAATTTGAGACTTAATTTTCACTTAAAAAAACTACTCAAAAAGACACCTGAGCTACTAAAGCCAGCGTTAGTGTACATTGATCAGTAAAAGGCCTAATTATTTCAAACCAATTGCAATGATCGAATTGTTTTTCTGTTTTTGTATAAATTTTAACTAGCCGAAAAAATTTAAGGTTGAAAATCTACGTAAAAATACGTAAAAAACTGAAATAGTTTGTGAAGATTTCATTTTGAAAGTGAAATAAAGGAATAGGAAATAATAACAATAACAACTTACTGCCATTTTTTGGCACATAGCCTACATTGCGATTGCTATGAAAGCTCAAATCATTTTCAAAACTATTTAAACAAAAAAATCAAGCTTTCATTCATCTGAATTACATTATTTAATCTTTATTTTAAACCCTACTTTACAAAGTTGACTGAAAGATTGATCAAAAAAATTATAAAACTTTATGCATTTAAGCTTTTTTACTAGATGTTTAATTTGTTAACAAGAAATTGCAATAATTTCTCAGAAAATTGAGAATCTTTGTTCGAATCGCAAGGGACGTCGCTTAATTAAAATGAAAGTGGTGGGAAAAGATTACGATTTAATTTTGAGCTGCTTTCTTCACGCCCCTAACAATTAGCTGGGAAAGAAAAATAAAAAATCTCTTTTTGAAAACTTTTTATGAACAAAATATTAGGAAATATATTAAGAATGAAAGTGATATTACAACAAACAAACCGGATTTTCAGAGATTGAGAGTTCTTCATTTTCATCTGCGATGAGTAATTCCAAACCATCATCTTCACGTCTACCTAAATTTTGTTTAATTGTAAATTTGTTAAACGTTAACGCATTTTGTGGCCAACTCTGACCTAAACTAATTAGCCAACGGCTTTTAAAAAGTTGCATATATAACAACCAACAACAAAAAAGCAGATTAAACAACAAATACGGCTAAGTTTCATTGCTGCTTGAGTGTCAGGAGTCGAAAATTTAAAAACATTCGCATTCTTGCAAAACCATAATATAATCAATACAAAATATTAACAATTTAAACTCTTTTAGTCTGCTGACCTTTGATGTTTATTCTTTCCTGAACCAAATAAAATTGATTTTCCTTTAATATCACCGTGAAAACTATATCTCACTGCACGTTGTTCAAAGGTTTTCTTAACCTCATTTTTCATTTTTAAAAATTAATAAAGATTTTATATTCATAAATAAATGTTATGCATGAGTAAATCTTAGAATTTTAAATTAAAAAAAAAAAACATCAGTAATCAATGCTTTTCTTCGTTTGTTTTGAGCGCTTACATTTAAAAAAAATCTTAATCATTTAATCATGTGCCGTTTATATTTTTCGAGAGTCCTCATTTATGATTCTGATGAAATATTGGAAGAAAGCTTTCGATATTGTAATTAAGATTAGTTGCTGTATTTTATTCTTACACTGCAAAAAAATCTAATGTTGATCATAAGCGCTTCCTAACACAGGGTTTGGGCGTCAAAATTCCTCTCGAAGAGTAATGTTTAAACTGTTAGGAGGTGGGCACTTATACATATTAACGTATCAGCAACCAGTAAGCTACAATAATATGATGTTATTCAATGATGGCCTTACAAAAAGAAAGGCCCGGTGCAAGAAAAGTAAGAGGGACACTATTTAGTGTTCTAAGACAAAGCTATCTCTAAAAAAAGGTCATTGTTATAGGGGAAACCACTTTGTAGTGTATCAAAACAAAGTCATCTCTAAAAAAAGTCTTTATTTTAAAGGGGGGCCCTGTTAAGTGTTTCAAAACAATGTGATTATTAAAAAAAAGTCATTGTTTTAGGAGGGGCAACTTTTTAGCGTATTAAAACCAAGTTATCCTGAAAAGGTCTTTATTTTAGACACGCCACCATCCTGATGCTACTATGAAAAAATAGGAGAATTTCTTGCATGGGAGGCCACTTTTTGATGTATTTTAGGGGGGGAGGCGGTGCAGCTGCTCCTTTCGCACCCTATAAAAGCCATCACTGATGTTAGTGCTTTTCGTCATAGCGCTTTTGTTTGGTGTTTTGTGCATTGATTTTTGCTATCGCCCAAAATTGCGTCCGAGTTAGTTAATGTGTAGCCGCTACCTGTGAGTAAACTTCCAAAACCGTAAAATATTTAAACATAAAGTCAGGTTTTCTATGCTTTGCTTTTAATGTCTATTGTTTTATCATAATGCTTGTGAGATGCGAGTCTGACCAATTTGGCTGTACATTGATACGAAAAACAAACAAACTCTAAGGAGATAAGAAGGTTCTGAAGGAACCTCAGTTGAACTCTAGAAAAGCACAATAAAAGAAAAACATTAAATATAATTTGTATAATATACTGTAATAAAAAAATTAATTTAACTAATCAGGTCGCAGTTAAAAAAAGTTTTTCTGTGTGAGTCGAAGATTCATAAAGACTAAATAAATAAGCAAATGTAATAGAAATGGTTCTGGGTGCTCGATATAGGGGGGTGAATCCTTGGTGCTCAATGTAGCAGTTGGGGAGCTGAATTTTTTTCAATCAAAATATTATGTTATTAAAATCTATTTTATTAAAAATCCGACAGCGGTATCTTATTCAAACAGAATTCAATATTTAGCTATACAAGGTGAATTATCTTCATACTTTTTTTGTGATGTTTGTGATTGTTACTATTACTAAAAATGTGTTTGTTTTGAGCTGAGTTTATGTAATTATAGGCTACTAGTGAGTTAAAAACTCGAGGAAACTTTTAGTAATATTTAATCACTGCGCTTACAGCTATTGAAAAAATCATGGAATTGCAAGATGCTCTAAATAACATAACACTTAACATTGGATTGTAATATTGTAAACGTTTTTTGCCAATGAACAGGACCACTTATAGTAATCATGTTTTCGGCTCCCAAAACCCCTATGAAAAATTTTTGCGTACCACATTGATTGTGAGCAAAAACAATGAAAATCTTGCTCAGGTTTCGTACCACTTCATTTCAACTAATCTTCAATTAAGGAGTCGCTTTATCGGCTAAGTGTCTAGTTTCCCCAAAATCTAAAACAATAAAAAGTTGATACTTTTAACTTTTAATAACTGTAGATTTGATTGAGAGTACTTGGTTTGGTTAAAAAATAAATCTTGCAGTAATTCATTATGAAATAATTAAATCTGCCATTCAGTTAAATTTTATTGAATTGCGTCCTATGGTATTTCAATCCAAATTTTGAATTCTTTATTTTCTTTAAACGCATGTAAAAATTGAAGTAAGAAATTTCTAAACCTTAATTGTCATTAAACAAAGCAATTCATTGTATTTCATTGAAATTTTAGTTTTTTTCTACTTTTTTATTCGTTTTTTCGATTTCTATACGGAAACCTTTTATTCGCGAGCGAGCTTTACTTGTTCATCAGATAAATAGACGATCGGATACTTCTACTGTAATGCTAATAAGGTTTATTTAATAGTTTAATTGTTCTGCTTGTTTATCATCGTAAAAATGTGTGTTTTTCTTACAAATTACATTACCAAACTAATGCAAAAAACCAAGACACAATTGAGATGTCCGCTTTGAATGTAACCAGCAAGTTCAACAACAGAGCAAATTTTCGTTTTAATTTAACCCTATTCTCCTCAAGCTTTTTCGAGCTGTTGACTCCTCAACGGCCGGGCTTCAGAAGCCCACCAAAGTTACGATTTATAACACAAAAGCTACTTAAGCTATCTTTATAAAATTTAAGCAGAATAAGAATTATTTATTTAACTTTTGTTAGAGCAAAAAAGTTTTTAAAAATTCATTTGATAAAGTATGCAAAATTGCAATTTAGCAAGGTCACTACAATTTTTACGTTTAGACACTCATTTAACTAGCGTGAAATGCGATTGTAACGGATTCGCTGTTTTAACAGTCGTAAACTTAATTAAAAATTGGACGTAAAGAGTGACGTCAACGCGCACGACAACTATAAACAATGAAGAAGCTACAGGAAGCTTGCTTCATTGTTTTGGTCGAAGTATAGAATTATTTTAGACTGGTTTCAATACTGGTTCACATATTTGTCCACATATTTTTTTAGTTACCAATAGTTATTGCTGTTTTTTTAAAAAAAGTATAAAATAATAAAAATAATTTTTTTTTTTTACATAAAAGAATTTGAAATAGGCTATATTTTAATATTTAGCAGCATTAGAATATTGACATACCAATGTTGTAAAACCAACAAACCTTTATGTTTTATATAATTATCATCGTTTGTATGCACTTGTTTTGTTTTTTCGCAATGTATTTCACCGCCACAAAAAGAGTTTTTTATTTATTGAAATAGAAGTACACCGTTGCATTACTTTAAAAAAAAACACTTGAGAAAAACAATATTACTCTATATAATTGTGACTATTAATCGTGGAACATATCTCGGCATCGTTCAAAGCATGAAGTGCAAATTTGTAAGCAGTGCCGCAACCTGGGCGATTTTAACTTAATTTTTTAAAATAGTGATCTTATGGAACAGTGTGTTTATTCATGCCAGCACGTGAGAAATTTTCCAAATCTTTTGGCAATAAAATTTAACTAAAACTTTGTTTGCTTTCTAAAAAATTAAGGAAAAAATCAATTTTATAATATATTTGTTGACAGTATAGCAAGAGGTTGGGAGTGGCAATTTGATGGGAACGGATCAGGATCGTATACGTTCGTTTTTGTCACATTTTATTAGAAAAACATTTTACGGCACTTTCCCTACTTGAAAGTCTTTGTTAGAAACTCTAAATTATAATTATATCAGTTAATAAAAATTAGAGTGTCCAATACAAAAATATTTTAACAACAATATTGTGGCATTTATGAAGATTCGAAATTCACATTTTTTTATTTTGTCACTAAACTACTTACAAATATTCGCATATCTTATACTTGAGATTAAATATAGAAAAACGTGACTGGCAAATAACCATAAGGTGTCTTGGTCAAGCAGTTACTTTTATTGCATAATTTAAAATAACAAAAAAATTAAAATAAAATAACCATTTAAAAACAAGTTGCGATAAGGCAAAAAAGTAATTAACAAATGAAAACCTAAAAGCAAAACTAGAAAATAAGCAAATCTGGATAACAAAGGTAAATTTGTTTTTTTATTTTGCAATATGAAAAATTTCGGATAGAATACGGGATAAAATAACACATTTTGATTCCAATATATTTAATTAAAAAGAGCGTTTTTTTGTTTTACACTTTGAAAGATTAGATTGATTACCTTCAAAAGATGCTAATCACCACAAGACCTCTTCAAGATAACTTAGAGAAGAAAACATTAAACTATAAAAGCCGTTTTTTAACTTTACATAAAACAGGGGAATTCTATGCCGAAATTGTTCTAGTATTTAAAAGTATCCACTTCAAGTAAAGCAAATAAATAGGACTGGTTTATGTTTATTTATCTACTGCGAATTGCTATTGTATTGCCTGGATTAAATACTGTTAGTAATGCACCAAGCCACAACCGTTTTTTTTTATCTAAAACTGTCCAAATTTGTGCTCCTTATAATGCCTAATTCATATGACACTCCTGTACAATTTTATCTCTGTTTTGTGCAATGACGCCACATTTCCAATGAGAGAAAGTAAAGAGACCCTATTTGTCCATGCACAAATGAAAACACGCAACTTTAGTTTGCAGGCAGAATGGGCCAACTGGTCGCAACCGACTGGCGCAATCCAGCTAGACGCAGCCGACTGGTTAGTTAAACTGCGGCCAGTTGGCTGAGGCCAGTTGTCCTAAACCCGTCCACAACCATTTAAGCATAACTCAAACTGTTCTGAAAACGCTATTTCAAACGAGCCTAGTACAGTCAAAGCGCTGGTAATAAAAGCATGGAGCCGGAATGTACTACCACAGTACTCTGTGTTCTATGTATGATTCATGTACTGGGTAGTACATGATTCATGTATGGTACCTAATTCGGCAAGATTGTTCAAGTCTTTGCAAAGCAAGTGTAAACAAGCTTTTAGACCTTCGTGTTTATCGGTAGGTATTTGATAACCGACGAATAAACCATAGTCAGGATCTACAGCAATGCTTTGTAACTCGTAAGCTGTGGAAAAACGGCAAACATAATCTTTCGAATAGATAAAAAATTATGTTTTTTTGAAGTAGTAGCCAATAAACTTAAAAAATTCATTGTACAGTACATCTCATAGTAAAATGTCATGACTTTTTTTTGGTCTTTACTAAATTTAAAACGCTTTTTTTCATATGAAACTTTATTTAGTAAACATAAAAACTCTTTACAAATAAATTGATAGCTTTTTTTGATCAATTTTCTCCCAGGCTGGATTGTGTTTGATATGCGCAAATTGGTAACTTCAGATGAAAAAAAGTCATCACTTTATTTTTAGAGTTAAGATTAAGATTTTTAGGCTTTCTATGGCAGCCAAAGAAAACTTCAGGTAACGGAAAGCGGTAAAAATTTAGCTCTTCACCTGGTCCAGATGCTCTGCAAATATTTGAAACTTTACAAAGTGTGGCACAGGTTTGAAAAAATAGCAGAGCATGTCTAGAGTACTATCTCTAGCCAAAAAGAGTATCGCTTCTTGTTGTCAAAGCTCAGATGGCTGGATGTTTGTAAAAACTGGTAAGTGGTCCGTTGGAGAGGGACGGAGGCATTCAGTGACTACGCACAAAGCATTATTCAAGACACTGTATATAAACCAAGTACGTGCGCTGCAAAAACAAACAAGATCCAGTACTCGGCTATGGAATAAACAAAAATAGGAGAGCTATTTCTGATGTTTTGGCCAGTGACGGATATTCAAAATTAGGGCCGCGAAGCAAGGATTCGCAAAAATTGATGTTCTCTAAAAAAAGGGCTTTGATCTCGTATTTTCCTTATTTTCCTAAACTCATGGTGATCCCTAAAAAAAAGGTCTTCACTTCAATTTGATCTCTAATTTTTCTATTTTTTTCCCAAAATCATAGTGATCTCTAAAAAAAAAAGAAGGTCTTCACTTCGATTTGATCTCATATTTCGCTATTTTTCTCCCAAAATAATGGTGATCTCTAAAAAAGCATTTACAGCAAAATGAAACTATATGCAATATTTTCAAGGAGGGGCCCGAGGTAACTGCCTTATTCGCCTCACCCAATATCCACCACTGGTTTTGGCACCAGCTCCCACCCTAAAACCGCAAGTACTTCAGCGCCGGGACAAACAAAGAAAAATTTTTGCGCAATGCAAACGGTGGTGACGAAACTTGGGTGATTTATTTAGTTTTACCTCAAGATAAGTCGAAATTAAACGCAATAATGAATGTTGATTATTGTAAACTTTTAGCTCACAATATTTTTAATCTGAAGATTGTGGAACGCAGATTATACTTCTAGATGTTAAAAAAGAATCAGTCGTGATTGATTTTGGAGGAACACTGTTTCTCTGACACCCGAGACTGTTTTGCTTACTGTCGGTGTTAGAGTAAAACTTTTGTTGTGAACTAGTTTCATAATCATTTAAACCATATTCTTATCCAGCAGAAAACTCAGTAACTTGCAGTTAAAATCAAGTTTGTATGAAATAACAGTGTCATATGCAGTGTCAGATTGACAAAGAGCACTGGCATTTTTCTTAGTCTTGAGAAAATTGTCGATGATTTCTATGATAACAGAACGACTTGATCCGCCGTTGACTTTTTGCGTCAAAATCATCATTAGCTCGTTGCGAGCGTACGTAAACGTCTCAAATTTCTCCTACGGGACATAAAGTTGATAAATTTATTAATAACTTTTTGGATCTCTACAGCCTTCTTTGTCTTTCAAATCGCGACTAGAAGCGCTCTTCAGTAGATTTTCCAAATTAGAATTGACGCAAGCAGGAAAAAGGAAAATGATTTAATCAAGATTTTGAAATAGCTCTGACATGGATAATAAGCTCTGTGCACATAAAACTGGGGCCTGGGTTTTATCTGGTTTTACGTGGAAGAACCCTTGTAAACAGCCTAGGTCAAGCGTAGTAAAAATTTAAGTTGATTTTATTCAGAGGTTTCAAATTAGTGGGTCATTTTAAAACAACAAAGACGTCAAAATATAATAGGATAATCATATTAGATCAAGAGTTATATCAAACGTTTTTAAAAATTACATTTTGAGTCCAAACATAAAATTTATTGCGAAAGGCAAATGAAATGGTTATTACGTTTACAAAAAAATTTTTTTTCGAATTTCCAAAGTGGAACTTTTTTAGATTTTATTTAATTTTTGCAATAAATTTGTTAAACAGTTTGCAATAAGTAAGGACCATTTTTTATACTTTGACTTGAAAATTTTTTGGGAGGAAAGAAGTCATTTGTGTAAATCTAAGAGGTTAGAGCCCTAATGAATTTATACAACATGCACATAAAATTGGGGCCCGAAGCTTTATCTGGTTTACGTGGAAAAATCCTTGTAAACACCCCAGGTCATCCGCAACTAAGATATTTAAGTTGATTTTATTCAGAGGTTTCGAATTAGTGGGTCGTTTTAAAACTAGAAAGACGTCGAAATATAATAGGATAATCATATTAGACCAGGAATCATACCAAACTTTTTTTAAATGACTTATTAAGTTCAAACATAAAATTTATGGCGAAAGGCAAATGAAGACATAAAATGGTCTTTACGTTTACATAAAAAGTTCTTTTTAAATTTCCAGAATGGAGCTTTTTTAGGCTTTTATTTAACTTTCGAAATAAATTTATTAAACAGTTTGCAATAAGTAAGGACACTTTTTTAAACTTTGGCTTGAAAATTTTTTGGGAGGAAAAAGTCGTTTGTGTAAATCTCAGACTTTAGAACCGCCATGAATTTATACAAGTTGGAAACCTCTGTTTTATTGAAATTCAATCGTATCAAACGTCTTGTTTTTATTTTATGCTTTGTGTTTGAAAAACCCACATCGAAAAGCTATAAACTTTTTCACAAAAATTTTTTAAACAGGTATACTTGTATATAAAAAATACGTCAGATTTTTCATTGTTAGGAAAATTTCAACATAAAAACGGCCTGTTACTTCAAATGCAACGTGAAATGCAATTGTAAAAAGTTAGGTGTTGTTTAATTATGAGAAGGCGTCAGCATAAGAGCTAAAATGTGAACTAGTTAATTTTTTTCCCACAAATAAATAATAAAAAAAAAAGTTTTATAAAAATGCTTATTGTAAAGATTGAATTTTGTCCACTTGATTGGTATTCAAGCAGCCCAACAGCAATTGTTTTATGTAAAATATTGTATATGTGTAAAATGTTTCCAAGCAATCGCCAAAAGCTCAAAAAAAGAAAATGAGATTTACATGAAATAAGTTCTACATCACCTAAGGCATATTGACGTCGGAAACGACGTAATTTGCTTCGACACGCAAAGCCAATTATTGGTAAAATTCATGTCACTTAATAAAGGCGTGAAATTGAAATTCCACGCTCTGCTTGCGAAAACCAGCAAAAATTCACAAATTTGCTAAAAAACGTTTATTTTAACCGTTAACCCTTGTTCGGGGGCACCTAAAAATAGTACCATCTTATTCAGCATTTTAAATTAGGAAAAGTCAAGAAATTCCAGAATTTTATCTAAAAAGATGAAGTAATTACAAACGTTTTTGCAAGGGCCGGGCTTCAGAAGCCCGGCCGTTGAGGAGAATAGGGTTAATTTTGTCCCTGCTTATTTTAACGATTGTAACATACCGCACATCGTTTGTTGTTGCTGGTTTGATTTCGACTGTTATTTTAAATGTTCACTCCCATTTTTTAAATTTTCTATTTTTGTAAAAATGAAACAGATTAATAGATTAATCGACTGATCTAAACAAATAAACACTTTCTTCTCCACACTTTAATGCTCCTATATTATGTTAAAACTCTAGTTAACGCGCCATGTTTTAACAACAGACACTTACGTCAGTTAGTGTGATAAAATTCTTATTTTCTAATTAGTTTCGATTCAGATGGTGAAACATCGGTTCGTAGTAACTTTAACATGATTCGTAAGAATTCTAACAGCATCAAAATAACCGTGACTAATTGTAATTATTTGTTTGTCCCGTGCATTTTATTATATGCTCACTGAGTTGGTTTTTCATGTTTATGCATCATATGTGATTTATATGTTATTCTAATTTTGATTGCTTTTATTGAACGTTTGCTTTACAACAAATTTCGAATCTGAATTCGTAAAATAGCCCTGTTTTTTTTGCATAAAAATGTGACATATCAAGGCCCGTACTTTTTGTATTAAAACAATTACGCAAAAATCAACAAATCAAAATTCTGGTAAACAGTTACATAAGTAAATCTTCAGTTTAAAATATCCTTGAGTTGTTCATTTTTCTTTATTCGATTTGATTATGATGAGGGTTCATGTAAGTCAAACACGTTCATGTTTTGTTATTTTATTTCTTTACGTATTTAAGAATGTGTTAGTGTTGCTGAGTATGATAGTTTTATGAAAACGTTAAATCATAATGAAGTTTAAAAGCAATTTTCTTCCTGCTTTTGATGTGTCTCCTTCATTGTGTGGCTGACCTAAGATCAGTGGCGGCTGGTCCATAGGAGCTGAAGAGCTCCAGCTTTCCCAACTTTCTGTGACCTAGCCGTAAATATTATCATCAAGGCTTTAAATAATTTTTTTTAATTTTATTTCTCAATTTTTTTCACATAAATTTAAATTAGGAGCGGATTTTTAAGGCAATTATTTTAAAGAAATGGAATTGGCAACTTCTTGAGCTGTTTTAATTGCAGAGCTGCAAAAATTTCATGCAAAGTGACACCAAATGGCACTCAAAAACCCTTGGAATTACTTTTGACCCAAAACTAACTTTTTCACAATACATAAATCTCACGGTTATTAAAGCAAAACAAACGCTGAATATTCTCAAAGCTCTTAACGTACTTCCAACAAATAGGGTTAACAAAACGAACTAATCATTTTTACATTTAAAGCTATGATTCGCCCATATTGGAACATGCAAACTCCATATGGAGCCCAACCTTATCAAACACCAACATCGAGAAACCGCAAGCTATTGAAAACACAGCTTTGTTTATTGCTACTGGTTGCACACGAGACACAAATATTCAAGGCCTGCAAGACAAAACCAATGTCCTACCAATGGGGACCCATCTCAAACTCCATGCTACTCATTTTAAACAAATAAAATACAAACACACCTTTTACATTACCTTAATACGCGTTTAGATCCTGGAATTAATTAAATGACTTTCAAACGAAAAAAAAAATATTGTTAGGAGCTGGAGCCAGCAAAAATTTTGATGGCTCCGGCTCCAACTCCGGGTCCTCCAAAATTGACTGGCTCCATGACTTCGGGCTCCGGCTCCCCAGACCCGGTTAATAATAATAATAATAATAATAATAATAATAATAATAATAATGTATTTATTTTTACTTTACATGTAACAACAAATATATTAAAAATCAAGCTGCTTTGAAAACGAGAAACATCAGACTGATATTTCACTACAACAAATATATTGTAACTGACTATTAGTTTTAAACAGGATTAAAATGGCTAAAATATTGTTACCATTAAATAGCAATAAATTAAGTGCTATGGAAGTACATAATTATCTTTTTGAAGTTATAATTGTTTATACTTGGATGTAGTTATGATAATTTTATTTTAAAGATAAGCTTAATTGATGCTAAAATTACAGTGTTCTTAGTTTACAGATTGAAGTGTTTACTTTAAAAACCTTCTTATTAGCTCTTTTCGATCTAACTAAAACAAAGCTGTACAAGCGTATTTTTGAAATGGTTTACAAATGTGCTGCTACCAAGTGTATATCTCATTACTTAAAGAAAATTTTTTAGTATTACATTTTATTCATTTCTTTTGAAAGATAAACAACTTTTTAATAATTAAGGTCCAAAGAATAGCCAGAAAAAATTTCCACTTTTTTCAGACACTTCGTCACTATATTTTAATTAAAAAAATTTTGTTGATACTTCAGCTGACTCAAAACATAGATGCGAAAGAAAGAGAAACGGAATTTTTTTTCGATGTTCTTATAAATGTATGCCAAATTAATTACGCGCTTGCGCTTTGAAAATCGCTAAAATAGTTGCCAGCGTTTCAGCAACTGTTTTAGAAAAACTTGCATCTTAAGCACAAGAAAATTACTTGCCGCAGAACCTCTTTGTTTAATTTATTCAATTGATTGAGAAAATGCCACACAGAGTTATGAGACTTTTAATCAACAAACGTTTTATTGAAGATAGAAAAAAGTCGCCATATTTTGCAAAATAATTAAGAACAAGTAAACAAAAAACAGTAAAAAAAATTTGAGGGTGTTTGAGTGTGTTCCAAAGATACGGAATTAACTAAAATTAAAAGTTTCTAAGATTAAAAAAACTTTTAAGAAAAAGTATTAAAGAGAATAAGTTATTACTAAAAGTGCTTAATGGAAAAAAAGGCTCAACAAAGTAATAAAAGGTGGAGTGATTAGGTTAACGGATTAAAGAATTTTTTGGAAAAAGTGAAGACCTTTTTCTCAATTGATCGATTTCTCAATTTCTCAATTGGACAGTTGATCGTCGTTTTTGAAATTGGAATCTTGTTATGAATAGAAGGAATTAAAAAAATAATTGGCTGAATTGATTACAAGTTACGAGTAAGAAAGGGAGTTAGACTGTACTGATTAGCTGTATCTTCCATTCAGTGTAGCTGTTTTCGAAAATCTAGTTTCTGTGGCTGGCCCTACTCCATTGGCGTCAGGAACAGGGGTAATAATTGCTACTTAGCAACTTTTTTTCTTCTAACACCTCAAAACAATCGTACTGAATCAACTGATGCTTAGAGTAATTGCAAACTTTAAACGCGGTGGTTGTCGCGCTTTCGCCGAGAGATGTGGAGATCTTGCAAAAGCAGCCCTCCTAGTGGATGTGTTTAGATGTGCGCGTTTTTTTTGACAGAGCCTGGATAAATCTGAGTAAAAAACTTTAAGATTATATGTAGATTTTAAATCTATCATTTGTTTGTGCTTTACTATTACAGTAAAAATGTAGCCATGTTGATACCGAAGAACTGGTATTTTCCTGTGTTATGTCATAGTGTTTCCAGACGACAAGCCCAAATGTGCATTTCTCGTATTTCAGTTTATTGACTTAGAGTGATTCCCTTTATTTTTTTAGTCATGTATGTGTTTTGAGAGTTATTAGCATGCGATGCAACGAATACTATATTTTGTATGGATGCAAAACAAAAAATGCGTGCATTGTCTTACATGTGCATAGATATGGGATCAATTTGTAACTATTTTATTTATTACTAAGGCTTCGAATAATTTGATTTTTCTTCCCGGATCATACAGATTATATATATATTTATATATGTAATCATAGAGCTTGCATCAAGCAATCTTAAAATTTCCAATTTTCCTCTGCTATGGAGGGGCGAAAGAAAAGAAAATTAGATCTTTTGAAAGAAAATGATGTACAGGAAATGATGTCCCTGCTAGAAGCCATTGATCTCGATGACGAATTCCTGGACGACATAGAATCTGACGAGGAAGAATCAAACATATTGGATGATGTTTCCATAGACGATGCTTCTGGGCATGAAAACCTGGAGGAAATGGAAGATGATACACTCGAAGACGACGCAAATGGTCAAAATCAGCATATGTCTTGGTGTGATACTCGTCAACGAGATAGAAACCCATTTGAATTTGCTGGTAATTCTTGCGTAAAATTCTGTCTCCTAGGCGTTACAGATCCCATTGAGATATTCGAGTCCTTCAATGGTGGAGACATAATTGGATTGATTGCAACGGAAACAAACAAGTTCGCATCTAAATTCATTGATGAAAAACGTAAATCTGGACGGATGAAAAGAAAAAGTCGCGATTTGTTGTGGCATGATACAAATGAAGGAGAAATACGCGTTATGGTAGCTTTTGTTGCGTTGCAAGGAATTGTAAATAAGCCACATGTCAATGACTATTACTCAACAAATCCACTTCTTTACACGCCCATTTTCGGAAAGTTTATGTCTCGTGATATATTTTTGCTTTTGCTGAAGTATTTGCATTTCTCAGACCAAGATGAAAGCCCCGATCCCTTGAGAAAAGAGAGACCATTGTTCGACCTATTTGTGTCTAAGTTCAGGGAAAACTACAAACCTGAGAAAAATATAAGCATTGATGAGTCTCTCCTACTTTGGAAGGGGAGACTGAAGTGGAAACGATGCATTTCATTGAAAAGAGCAAGATTTGGGATAGAGTCTTTTGTACTTGCCGAATCCAAAACTGGTTACGTTTGGAACCTGTGCGTATACACAGGTAAAGAAACCCGTTATGTTTTCGCTGAAAATGAAAACATTACAAAACCTTCTAAAGTAGTGTTGCACTTGTTGGAACCTTTGCTCAATCAGGGATACTGTCTCGGCATTGATAACTATTATGCATGACCAGAACTGTACGATATTTTTCTTGAAAACAAAACAGATGCTGTTGATACAGTAAGATGCAATAGGAAGAATTTGTCTCAAGCAGTAGCCCGTAAAAAACTGAAAAAAGGAGAAACTGTCAAACAGTTCAAAGGAAAAGTCATGAATATAAAATGGAGACACAAGAAAGATGTCAACATGTTGAGTACTATTTACGAGGGCGAAATGAAAGATGTTACTGTAGCTGGAAAAGAAGCACCGAAACCAACAGTTTGCATAAGGTATAAAAAGTAACACATGGCAGGAGTTGATCTAATGGATCAAATAACATCTTGTGCTTCACTTGTCCGCAAAGGTGTAAAAAAATATTACAAGAAAATTGCTTTCAGACTCTTCGAGATGTGCATCCAAAACTGTCATTGCATTCATAAGAAGAATGGAGGTGAGAAAACGTTTCTTCAGTTTAAGTTGCAACTAATACATGACATCCTAAAGCGTCTTCAAAATGACGTTTACTGGAAAACCAAGCCAATTGCAGCCAGCTTAGGTGTTTGCCCCACAAGGATTACAGGAAGACATTTTCTCGTTGTGAATACAAATGGCTCTGGCGATGCAAATAAGAAATAAAGAAGATGTCAGTTTTGCTCGCTACAAAAGAAAACTAAGCGAACCATTGATTCGTGTGATCAATG